>JAQIVE010005523.1:0-12775 GCA_034698285.1 Sminthurinus bimaculatus | reverse complement strand
CGCATTTTGAAATTCGCAGTGGTTTCTGAGATATGAATTTTAGTTGGACTGGATACCTAATTATTGGACACCCTGTAAAATACAATAGCAAAATATAGACAAGCATAAAAATACTTATGTATGTATGAGTGTGGGGAATGAATGAACAATTTTTCCTTTTAATTTTAATTATGTTCGTACCACCATCACCATGAACACCAAGGCCAAGGGAAATCAAGTCCAACTTCAACTCCTGCGTTTTCTTCTTTTTCTCGATTTTTCACCTTTAAAACGTGTGGTAAAAAATCTCCTGGAATTTTACTCCCGGTCGTTCATAAAATATTGAAAGCTGTACTAAAGTTTAACTTGCAAGTTTTTGATTAGTTAAGTATTCCGCAAGCTAAGTGTTCCGCAAGCTAATTCCGAGTAAATTTAACCAGGAATAATCGTATGTGATCGACTTTGTTTGTACATACTTTCTCATTCTTTTTCCCGAGAGAGTCGAAGAAAATGCGTCATTGTGTGTACAAATCAAGAGGGTATGAATCTACAATACTACTACATTAGTATACTAATAATTATATTCATACATAAGTATTCATAGTTCATAGCTGTGACGGCGGTGTGTCTTTATGCAAAGTATTTATGCAGGGTTTGAGGCCGTTTGAAATATCAAAGTTCAAAGTGATACACGTTATAAAATGCTCTGCATCAATGTGTTTGGGCATAGGTATAAGTTTAATGTGTAGAAACAGAATAATAGGGAGCATCTCTACATACACATGCATACAAATTCACATTATTAATATTAATCCCTGGTCGGGCTCCCTGGACAGCGGGAGTTAAATTACACATTGCATTATGCCCGTGCTCTTTCTCTCGCTCTCTCAATGAGTCCATTCCAATTCATCGGCCACATTTATTACTGTGAATATGAACACGTTCATAAAAAGACGTCTCTATAGTTTCCATACATATAATCATGTAATACAGATAATAATATGCACAAGGATGGCTCGCGCTCAACGTTAAGGGCATTGTGTGATGATAATAATGAAAATGATGACGACGATGATGATGATGGGACTGGTGCAGTTTAATTATCTCTTCTCATCTCGCTTCTCTTTCACTAACGAATTGATCTCTCTCTTTCTCTCTCTATCTGTCCGCATCATATTAAATATATTATTATGTATTATGCTCAATGTTTATCATGCAAAAGGGTTACAAATTCAAATTCAAATTCGAATCCAAATCCAAATCGGAAACAGAATCGGAATCATCCCAAAGACAAAGAGAAAGAGATGAAAGATCATTCAGCGTACAATTTAAGTTGGAGTTATTTATACCATTAAGTATTAACTATATGTACAATCATAGAGTATTAGTCTGTGTAAAGTTTGTAAAGTTTATGCTGCATGGTCAATAGTCAATTTAAAGTATCTACTATCTACGCTCTCTGGTTCTGGGTTCTGGTTTCTGGTCGAAAGTCGGATGGTCCGAGACGAGAGTTGCAGTTAACAATCAGACCATGGGGAAAATACGCTAATTACACAGACATTTGTTATTTTCTATGTATTATTTGTATTGCACAGATAAAGCCGTCGATCTGCAGTACGGTTCATGAGCATGTTTAAACACACTGAAATATTATGCAGATTATGCATACATAACTGTACTATTATTATTATTATTATTATTCATGCATCACCATTAGTACAGAGATCCCTGCATTTTTACAGCGTTGTTAAACCGCAGTACGTATGCTGTATGCTGAATAAAAAAGTTTTGTAAATGCCAAACTTGAACGCCGCTTACAAAATTTGTCCTCATCAACTGTCCCATGAGATGCCAGGTCAGGATTACGGAAGATTTTTAAGGAAATTCTTCCACCATAAAAGCAATAGCTTTACCCGATAAAAGGTAATGATTGTTATTAATCCCTTAGAATAAAATCTGGGCAAACGTATGATGAGATTTTGACAGGCATTTGGTCGAAAATCGCATCAACTTTCATGAACTTTTCATGAAATTTTGATATGAAACTATCAAAATCTCATGAGATCATAACCCTGAGACAAGCCGACCACGAATTTTTCCCATAGAAACGAATGTCATATTTCGTCCAAATTTCCATTCAATTCTATAAAATGTCCATGAACTTTAATGGTCGACCACGAAAAGTCCATGAACTTTCCATAGAATTTTGATGGAGAATAGAATTCTATGACCAGTCCATAGAATCTTATAGTTTTTTTTGCCTCAGGGAATCGATCGATATAATTTGTTGACATGGTAAATATTTGGTAGAATTATGATGGGATATTGATGAGATGATACGACGTGCACACCAAAATCTTATCAAAATTTGATCAAAGATGATGTGAATTTGAAACAGTATGCACATCATGTCAATCTCATCAAATCTCATCAACTTTTGATCAAAGTTGATCGGATATTTTTTTGAGGGATGATAAAATTATACAAAGTAAATACGCATTTTATCTGATTTTATTATATAAAACAAAAAAATCTGAAATCTGCATAAACAAGATTAAAATTGTGTCCCAAAAATTAAGCGTAATTATTATCACAGATTAATCCCATTTTTTTCATCATCATCACCGACTGGAAGACGAAAGGTAGAAAACCAGGGTCAAATAAAAGGGCCATAAATCCTGAACAAAAGTATTGCATAATAATATGCACAACAAAAAATACTAAATACATAAAGAGAAAAGCAGCTAGTGCAGTGATGTGTTTACTATTTACTTGATGATATTTACAGCCTGATTTGCATCTTGTCGGTACAGTATACTCTCGATTATCCGAAGTATCTCATGCTGCCCCGTAGGCGGTCTCTCTCGATTATCCGACAGCTTTATGAATGAAATTGTCGGAAAATCGAGAGTGCGTAAACGTATGTACATGCGCGTACACATATGATTGCATGCGTTTCGGAAAATCGAGAGTTCGGAGAATCGAGGGCCGGATAATCGAGAGTATACTGTACACCCATTTGTTTGTGTCTTGCAGCTTCATCAGCCGCTGCCATTCTTGTCCACAACACATCACATGCATATTTATTTATTCATGTATGTGTGGAAATGAGAAATGAGATGCTGATGGAAGTTGCATCATATTGTACAGATAGAGATACAACAAACCAAAGTCAAGCAGCAGCAGCAGCATACGCTATTTTACCCACCCTGGCATCAAGAGAGAGTGTAGAAATGCAAATTTAAAGTCGCAAAGTACTAATGGACAGGCTGTTATTTCCTTTTTCAAAACAACACACACAAACACACACACAGGGACGGCGACATCCGCGACAAAGAGAGAGAGGACACAGAGAGAGGACAGAGAAAGAGCCAAATCCTTTGATCGTCACACTTGAAACGTTTTAAAAGGGAGAGCTCTGAGAGGAAAAAACCACAGGACAGACACGGCCAACTAAGTATACATAATATATATATACATACATACATACATACATATCGATGGTTTACAATTACAGATTCAACATATGAACAACTTGAATGGAATAATGCACACAAGTAACGATAGATAGATACAGACTACAGACATGCATGCGGACTTACGCACCAGGCTCTAACGATATTCTGTGGAATGGATGGAGAAAGACAGAAATAGAGAGAGAGACAGAGAGAGAGATGGAAAAAGAGGGGACAGTTCGTGAAAGAGGACAAAAACGGAGCGACACACAAGTCAGTCATCCGAGGCAAGTTTGTCTCATCTCGTCTCCTCTCTCGTATAATATGTATACTGTATGTATGTATTGTATGTATTGTATAATGAGGGGAAAAGACACAATATGTTCGTATTGTGTCGTAACTATCTGGCTTTGGAATTATTTATTTATTTATACAGATCTACATACATGCACATAAATAGTAAATAATTTTTTCATGGAGACTCCAGCTCCGGCAGTCTCGACTTGAAAATGAGACGAAACAAAAAAAACAAAGTATCTATACAGTCAAAAAATACAGACGTACTTATGTACATGTAGGTACATAATATATTATGCAAGTTGTATCGTTTTTACGGTCTTCATCCTCGTGATTTATGAATAATGAATAAATACAGAAAAAGAATACGTAAGTATGTATAACGACAGTCCTTGTCGTGTCATTATATACCATATTACATATTATCATTATTATTGTTATTACTTCCCTTGGAAAAAATAGGGCCAAAAAATCTTATGAATTTTTGACACGGCTTTGGTCCAAAATCTTATCACTTTTGATTTTTGATCAAGTTTTGATCCGATTTGATGAAATGTCATGGAAATCGTATCAAAAATTGTCAATATTGCACAGTGGGTTACCTCAGGAAATCTGTTTCATAATTCAAACGAAATTTGTGACAATATATTGTCAAATCTCATTGAATTTGCACGAGATTTGAGATGAAGATTTATTTCCAAGGGATTTCTTCATATTTTCTTTCTCAATTTCACACAAATATATCTAAAATTCTCAAGTCCATAAATTGGCCGAAAAATGAAAAATTGTCTGCACGGAGAAAATGTTGTAAAATAGGTAAGAAAAGCTCTCTAGATTCCAGATCAGCAGAGAATAAAATTGCAAAGTTGGACGCCGATTGCTAATTTTCATACTTGCATTGGCTACTTCGTGTTACAGAGGACATTAATGGGGACTTCCGTAAGAAGTTTAATGATAAGAAATGCTCGCTAATAACACTGTTCAGTATGTAAACGTCTCCAGAATTTGATACTGAAATGTGTAAAATTATAAGAACTTTTATTATTTGTTCAAATGTCCAAAAATTATGCGATAGCATATGCAGAACTGAAGACGACATGCATATTTATATTATAAAATGCAAGGATAATGCATTTTACGTTGGCGCTGCATTGATCGCAAACGTGATAAATACTGGAGAGTCATCACGTGGTAATTCCGTGATTTATGGGTAGACACGACACGACACGGCGTGCGTGTCCTGTCCTCGAGCCTTTTAAAGCCAAAGTAGTCAAAGTAGTCAAAGTCAAGTTGACTCGACTCGACCTCTCTGCTTTGAATATTGGACCGATTAGCCACACGTCTCGGGTCCTCTTCTCTCCTTTCCATGTTCATGTTCAATCTGTTCAACCTACGCCAACGTGTCATGTGTGTGCTTATACATGCATGCATTGTGTACATAACTACTTATGTACATTGTGCATGTGTGTCTGTATGTGTGTGTTCAACGCCACTCGAGATTTATTGCCTGGCCAATTTCAAAGTGGCTTCATTGACTTCACAGTCTGCTCTTCCTCTCTCTTTCGCTCTCTCTCTGGCTCTTGAACTAAAACTGGAAGTGGGACAAGAAAGTCAAGTTGAAACCAGGGCCAGAACCAGAACCAAATCCGGTTGTTCAAAAGAGCTCCTCGTTTACAGGCTAACACGTCGACACACAATCCAATCCAAGTGTGAGCAGCTACAAGCTACAGCTTGCTCTGATCATAAGAGAAAAAAAGAGTAGGCGGAGACGACCATGTGTCCAGTTGTAATTGTAATCGGGTCTGTGTATCCTGGATTCGGTAACAACCACTTATGGCCCATCACCATCACCATCCCCCATCACTATCAATATCAGTATCAATATCACCATCAAAAAGTATCCATATCAATATCGATACGCGACATATGTGTGTGCACTCTGCATTGGAAGTTTCATCCTTCAATTTATACGTATAATGAGACCCTGCTTTGGATTTTTATGCTGTACAAAGTGTTTCAAGTTTCACGTCCACCGGAGCTAATAGAAGGGCGGAGAATTTTGAGCAAACACTCACTCCAGGTCAACTTTTCCTCCCGGTTTTATCAATATCAATATCAACAACAACAACTAAACAACAGCTGTTGGGAGAGAATTGAAAAAATTTAGCCATTTTGGCCTGATTTTCGCCAGCAATGACGGGGATCTAATTTTTTCCATTTTTATAAAGAAAGAATCAACAAATTTAGCAAAATTGTCGAGAAAAAAGTTTAAATGATGGTCCATTTGCTATTTTCTATTTGTTGGTTTCTATTTAATTTCGGCCCGTTTGTTTCCTTTCCCTTTGCTTTTTTGCTATATATTTTGCTTTTGCTTTGTTGAGCCCATTGCGGAAAACAATTGGCACGTGGATATTGCCTCGCTTGTGGCTCATCGTCATTTGTTTAGAATGGGCAAACTTTGACCCGGCCCAAGAAAGAGGGAATGGAGAATGGAAAGTGGAAGTGGAAGCTCCGTCATTACCGTTACATCCACTAATAATCATAATCGTAATATTGCCCCACACCATGCCATGCCATGCCATGCAAAACAACCAAATCCAACCCAACTAAAGATATTATGTACGTACAAACAAACGCAAAGTGCACCATCAAACACCGAACGAAACTGTACAGATATTGGCCAAAAGACAAACAAGCATTGCATTATCTCTGTCTGTGTAAAATGTGTAATAGACGAGCCACGAAATTGCAAATTGCAGATCCCAAGTTTGGGGAAGGATAGGCCGGCAAAACCCGGGTTTAATACGTACAAAAACAGGGAAAACAAAATGAAGGAATCCACCTCGTGACCAAAACAAAATCCCCGACCCCAACACAACACAACAAAACAAAAGTAGAGAATAAGAGCAAAGAGCAAAGTGAAAATGAGGGAGAGAGTGCGAGTGAGGTTGTGACACCCAGACCAAAACAAACAAATAGATAGACAAACAACAAACAAAGGAGAGTAAACGGTGTCCACGGAGCGATTCTCGGGCCTTTTGCCTTTCATCACTATTACGATTATTATTATTAGATAGAAGTTGTATCATTGTGATTGTGATGATTGTCGCTTTTTGTTTGTCATTGTTTTGTTTTGTTGTGTGGTGTTGTGCTGTGCTGTGGTGATGAAATGGGGATCGAAGGCCCAAGACAAACACCTTTGACGCCGTCATCCCCTATTTGTGGCTTATTTAGTATATTTATTGGGATCATGATATGAAAAGCACAATTTTCCGTGTCAATGTGGATCTCTTCAATCTAAATACACGGTATATATTATGTAAAATTTGTGTACAGGGTGATCATAAAATTACGCACGTTTTAATTTAATTTTTACTTGGAAACATTTGAATTTTGGCGCCGAATCAATTTTTTTAAACCACAACACTTTTCAAGGTATACACATCCTATACTTTGAAAAGTGTTGTAGCTTAAAAAAATTTGATTCGGCGCCAAAATTCAAACGCTTTTTAGTTTTTTGAACCTCAGCGCCATCTCTGAATGAATTTTTTTCAAACAGCGTGCTTTGCCATACAGTAAAAAAAACTTTGGGATTCCCGCGGAGCAAAGAGGGTAAATTGACATTGGAAACATCAGTTTTTTGGTGGGATTTCCAGCCAAAAATTTTTATGTGGGAAGATTTTTTAAAGTTGCCCAAGACTTTAAATAAATGTTGGGAGGAGGGATTTTAAAATTTTGGGTAATTTTATGGAAAAGCACGATTTTTCAAAAAAAACACCATCCAAAGATGGCGCGAATCGCGATGGCGAATATCAAAAAACATACCCCCCTAAAAATGTACAAGTTTTTTGGGCAAATTCAATTCAGCGCCAAAATTCAAATGTGTAGACCGGTTTTATAAAGTTGTACACAAAGTTTGACCTTTGACCCAAAGTCCAGCGTGTCTTGACCTATGGTTGGTTGTAGGTATGTCAGAAAAAATCGGACAATTTTTCCACACGGGTTATAAATTTCAAACCTGTCGTTTTGACAAATGAAAAAAAATAAAAGAAAACGCGCTTGATTTAATGGTCACCCTGTATACCAACTAACAATGCACTGTTTTTGTTGTTTTTACTATTATGCGAATTAACATTATCATTGTCATAATAATTATTCCCCATTCCATTCACAGTCTTATGTCTTATAGTTTCGATTAGCTGAGCAATTTTCTGCGGTATACAAAATACAATGCCTAAATGTCTATCTACACTTTTGTGCGTGTTTCTTTATTGTGCACTCAATTTTCATACATAATACTGCAAATTGCCATTTGTTATGTTTGCATTTGTTATACAAGTACAGTGTTAGTATTGTGTGAATGTCGGCCATTTTGTGCCTAGTCCATAACCGTTTGCCCCTTTAATTGTGACATTATGGCCATCTACTCGTTCAACTTTAGTCTGCAGTTATTGCAATTGCCGTATCGTACACAAAATACATAGATAATAGATGCATGGATACGTTACTATAGTATGCTAATACGAATATTTGTCTTAGAGTAAGAACAAGAGCAAGAATAAGACACGATTTGGTGTCATCCTCAATTATTGCCATTGTTGTTATTGCTGCTCCTGTTTCTGCTTTTTACGACCGACCTTTCTCCAGGATTGTCAAGATTACGAGCGCCCTTTTTGCCCTTTCTCCGTGCAAAAATTACCCTGTAAAAGAAAACGACGCCGACGCCGGAAATGAGAATAATTGCATTTAGAATTAGGAGTGAGACTGGCACAGGTTAAAAAATCGAGCCCCGGTTTCGACAAAATGCTTGACATGGTACTAGCTTTTGAACCTGTAGAATTGTTTGGCCGGTGACGAAAAATGTTTAAGGCAGCGGCGTCAAATCCCTGCAAAAAAAATCCGACTAAAAATACAAAATGTCTTTTTTTTCGCACCTTTCTCTCAGCATCAGCAATGGAAATTACACCTAATAAATAATAATATTGATTGTTTTTCTTTACAATTCTTGTTACAAGTCTCGAGAAAAACAAAATTAAGAGAACGCGAAAAATTTCATAAATTACATTTTCCTCAAGTTAAGTAGTCAAAAACATGGCACATTTTTTAAGAATCTGTTGCACAAGTTTGACGGCGAGTATCGAAGAAACAGAGTAAAATTGTAATTGTAATGTAATAATATCGAGTAGCGATCTATGAAACTAGCCGTTTAAACCCGGGGAATGAGAGAGTGCCAATAAGGATCTGTATGTATGTATAATATGTATGATGTATGTATGCGACTTGAGCTTCAACTTGAGAAATTTGAATTGAACTTGAGGCCACTTGAGAAGCATCAGGATTTTGTGCAGTGGACTTGATGCCGACAAAGCGGAATTGTAACAGAGAGATTTTCATCTCTTTCACTCTCTCTTCAAAGGACCGACCGTCAACACGGAAAACAGACAGAATATTTATAAAGAGAGAGAGAGAGAGAGAGAAAGAGAGAGTGCACAAATTTATTTACAATACATGCATACATACATACATACGTATCCATGGTGTGCGTAGTGCGTAAAGAGTAAAGTATCATCATCATATCATCTCGTTTTATTTGATGTGCCTCCACTTCCACTTCCACTCTCATTTTCATACATACTTATAGAATATACAGATACAGATATGTTTGTATGTATAATAAATATGTGTCTAGTTGGAGAATGCACAAGGCAGAGAAGAACTTCACTATTTTGTATTTTTGTGGAGAACTGCCGCCTTTTTTATTATTCTTTATGTGCAGCACAATTCTTCGTTTTACTCCTCTTTTTATCTTTATCTTGTCTCTCTTTCTCTAGTTCTTCCTTTCTTTCTCTCTCGTTTCATCCTACGTTCAATATTATTATTGTTCTTCCTTTCAGTTTTGAATTTCTATGTTTGAGCTTGGTACATTTCCACTATAAACTATATTATATACTTACACTACACTGTAGTTAGATACTATCCACCACTAAAATATTTCTATCTTTCTCTTTCTCCTGTCTGTATCAGTTCGTTGTGTATTCAATTTCCAAATGCATGTATGTGGATGCGTATGGTCTCCCATTTCTATATTTTATGCACATATCTCCAGGCTCTCTCTCTCTCTCTCTCTCTCTCTCTCTCTCTCAATCTCTCATGTTTCCTGTACAAGTTACATTTTCACTTTTCACGTTTAGTTTTACCTACAGACGAGTAAATACACAATACACACATATGTCGAGTTGAGCTGAGTTGTGTATTTATGTGTGTGAGTGTGTGCTTATTTTTTTATTTTGTCTGCTTTTCAAATTTTATTTTATGCATCCTCTTCAATTTCAAGTCAATTGTTGCTCAATTTTCAAGTGGCGTAAAAATGGAGAGGATGCGCTCATTCTATACTTTTCTTCAAATATATTGTGGAGTTTGTTCACAGCATTTTTTGATTCCTTTAAAAAACGAAGTAGTGTACTATCAAACACTCGAGCATCTCTTACAATAATTTTGACATTTCTGGAGTTTTTAGTTAATTTTTGGGCAATTTTGGGGTATTTTACGACAGTTTTTAGTTAATTTTTGGGCAATTTTGGGGTATTTTACGACAGATTTTTGAGTTTTTTTGGAGAGTGGTTGTGAGTTGTGAATTTTCGAGCTTTTGGGCACTTTTTTTGACAGTTTTTGGGTACTTTTTTGACAGTTTTTGGGTACTTTTTTGACAGTTTTTGGGTACTTTTTTGACAGTTTTTAGTTAATTTTTGGGCAATTTTGGTGTATTTTTTGACAGATTTGCGAGTGCTTTTGGAGAGTGGTTGTAAATTTTTGAGTTTTAAGTACTTTTGGACAGTTTTTGGGGATTTATTTGACAGTTTTTGGGTACTTTTTTGACAGTTTTGGGCAATTTTTGGGCGTAATCTCACACGGGAAGTTTTAGGGTTTTTCGGGCAATTTTGTGGTAAAAGTAGCATTAAAATTCAAACTCCCGGCAATAAAGAGAATCACATCTATTCACAACTGCTGCCTGACACAGGACACAATGTGTCACTTGGCGTCCAAGTTTTACAAAACCAGAATTTTCCCAGCTTTCCCCACTCTCTCTCTCTCTCTCGCCAATAAATCAAAGATGGATTAATGGAGCACTTTACATGATCTGTAATTTTATGAAAAATAAAGCAGAACTCCTGCAAAGCCTCCCAAATGCATAATATAAAAAGATAGAGGAAGAAGAGCGCTTCCAGACAAAGACTGCAGTCAAAGGGAGAGGATGAGAGATGGAGCAGGCAGATAAAATTGTACACAGTACCTACACATATACATATTATATGTACAAAGTTGTGTTGGTCGTGTGCTCTCTCTGTTCCTTTTCTTCCTCTCTGATTTATTCTCATCGTCTCTCCTGCTTCATCGTCAGACTGACAACCAGACTCAGATAAAGAGGAAGCGTCCGGCTTTTTCTTTACACTGTCATATTTTCTTCCGTATTTTCTTTGAATTTTTGAACGGCAGTCAAAAGTCAATGCCAATGCCAATGTCAAGGGAAAATTCATCAGCTCGTCTTCGTCTTTTCACTTTTTATCCTATACGCAATTGTTTGTATTTTTGTCTTTGTGCTCCGGCCTGATGATTCAAGATTAGAATTTTCTATAGATTTCCAAGAAAAGAAGACGAGGTGGATTTTATCATGTACAATTTAACGCTACCTTTTGACTCTTTTTGAATGCCTTTCAATTTTATCCCGTTTTGTATTGAATAATAAATAATAAATGCTTAATTGAAAGGACGTGGAAAGTTGGGCTTTAGAATTCAAAGATTCATTGACACACACATGTAAAAAGTAAAAAGAGAACTTGTTTCTTGTTTAGTTGACAGGGCCGATTTGGAATTGGGATGGAAAAATGTAAACTTTTTCTGTCTTTCCATCCTCATTATCATCATCGTCATCCTACACACGGTTTCTTCTTTTCATTGGGACGCCCCCGCCATTAATTTTCTGCATCTGCTTCGGCCGCTGATTCTGATTCTGATTCCGATTCCGATTCCGACTCAAGTTGCTTTGCTTTTATTCACGCATACATATTACGTATAGCTAAATGTATTGGATTCGGAATTTGGAATTCTCGGATCCCCGTTGAAAGTTGAGCCAAAGTTGGAGGCAAAAAGTGTTTCAGAGAAAAGTTGAAATTAAAACGAGATTAATGAAAATGAAAATAGCACTATAGTACTGGATACAGCAAAAGCTGGAGCTGGAACTGGAACCGGAGCTGGAGCAAAATTAAATGAAACAGGAAACAACAGAAGAGAGACTTGAAACTAAATTCTATACTCTCAACTTTCAAACTAAATTTTACGCTTCAAGTTCCTCTCTCTCTTTACCCATTTATTTATTATTTATATTTGTATTTAAACGTGTGTATGCATATTATGTATACTTATGTAATTGCTAGCAGATGAGGTTACACGTCAATTCCCGGGAGTTTTGTCTCAGTTTTGAGATGGAGGACGAACAAAAACAATCAAATCGACAGCCGGGCTGGAAATGGCAAAATACTGATAGAAATAAACTTGAAGTGGTATATTGTGTGAACATAAATAAATGGGGATATTAGTAAATTGGGACAGCCAAAGTTTGTGCAAAAAAGTCGGGATGCCTGGGAAAATTCGCAAAAGTTTCCCCTTATCCTTTTCTCAGTGGATGGGTTTTGGTTTTGATTTTGATTAGAAAGTCATCATCAGGAAGAATCATCACCACTGACGAGTTCTATACCAGTTCTCACAAAAGCAGACTCCCAGACTCGCAAATCAATTATTTGTGCCATTTGTTTCGACTTTTGACAATTTGCTCAACGGAACGAACTAGTTCAACTATATTTTAGCAAAAGTCGTCATAATCGCGGTCGTCGTTGGATTGAGCGAAGAAAATTACGTTTCTGTCTCTATTTTGGTGTTATTTTGTACCATCCATCATTACTATACTCTAATTTGCTTAGTCTGTCTGTGTGTGTGTCTGTGTGTCTGTCCGCAGTATGCATACCAACGTTGGCTTTCAATCTTTCAAT
>JAQIVE010005522.1:0-12775 GCA_034698285.1 Sminthurinus bimaculatus | reverse complement strand
TAATCTCTATGAGCTCATCAAAATATCGGTTCAGTAGTTTTTTCTGAAGTGGCCCTTTAGGGCCACAGGCCTCTAGTGATTAAGTAGTACTATTCCATAAATTACCTCTTGACATGTTTTACTCATCAACACTTGGGAGATAGCACAGTAATTAGTTAAAAATACTTTGTGAATAGCTCTGAATAGGCTTTGCTCCGCCCCCGACCATCCTTGATAAATGTCCATTTTGAATTCCTTTATAAAACTTGGTCCCATCGGTACAGGATTCGAGTTTGAGGTAGCCAAAAAGTCTAGTAAGCCAGAACACCGACTTTCGTCTTTAACTTTTGTAACTCCACTTTCATTAGAGTCCTTAGAATCTCGTCGATCATTCTTTGAAGGCTTTTCACTGGTCCCATTACCACCATCCTTTTCACCATTACTGTCCTTCTTAGTACTACTCTTCTTCCCTGCAAAAAATAAGAATAAATAAAATGTTGTACATTGTACACTTGCATGAACGTAAAAACTTGTGTTTAAATTTTTAAAACATATATTCATAGCAAGAAAATTTCTGCTCCCTACCAAAATAGAAGCATGTACATTGTACATCATGCATAAACATGAAACACTAACAAAATACAAGAGTAGTTATTAGGCTAATTACTGTACTGCTACTAAATTTATAATGTGAAGCTTTAATTGCACATACAACTGTACGTACATCTGTTTATGAGAATTTATCAAAAACTTATGACACTATGTTCTGTGTAAACAAATGATTACCAAACTAGGTTACAATAACAAATGTCACTCATGAGTCATGACGTACAAAATACATAGGTACACAAAGCCTATACTAATATTTTTTATGACGATAGCTTATAGATTTTACAGTCCACAAAACGTAAAAAATAATAACACCAATTTAATAACTATGTAGTCTATTTATATACAATAAATCAAACTTGTTTTACCGTTTTCATTTTTCGCTTTAGCTTTCATACTGTCATTACTGTCCTCAGAACTCGCCTCATTTCCAGAGTCTAAAGATGTTTGCTTTTGAATTTTTCTTGGACGACCGTCATTACTATTTTCGCCATCCCTATCTGCTAAAAGAGCATTTTGCCTTGCCTTAACTTCTTCCTGTACATTTTAAAGAAAAAAAAATGAGAGGAAACAAAAGATTAATTGCTGGAAAACTCACTAACATTTTGTACAAAATAACAAGAATGAGCATTCATTACCAAGTTTCAAAACGCAAATACATAAACAAAATGCGCATTAAATACTATACCAAATGAAGGAAACAATCGGATCCACAAGGACCAGTTGGTTTGAATTCAGGCCCTTTCCTCTTCAATATTTTAGGGCCAGGATGTTGTCCCTTCAAACCTAGGATTACAAAAAAAAAAATACAATTAACCTCTTCCTTGCCGTAAAGTACTTTAATCAAAATTGTTTGACAAACCTTCCAACTCGGGTCGTGCTTTTGTTGCAAATATGTCATTGTGGTCAATAACAATAATGTGGGGAAAAGGAAAAAAAGGAAAAGTAGGAAAAGTATTCGGGTCGTTTTATTTAATTTTTTTCGGCAAAGAAGAGGTTAATTAGTTTTCGTAATGAATTTAAAATTCCAGAATTATTTTTGTCATATTTTTATTTTACTGAATGCCAAAAATGAATGTGCAATAAACTTGAACTCACGATGAAGAAAACAATCATATTTAAAGCAGCGACGACAAAACAATGTATGAAAGGAATGCATTGTTTGATCTCTAGGGACGGACTCAGCATTAGGACCATCGATATTCGGTGTGCATTCTGGAGGTAATCCAAAGGGCTCCATTTTATCTTGCAATTCCTGATATCTATGAAAGAGAATTTCCAATAAATAAAAATAATACATCTTATCGCCCTTATAATGCCACAGATTTGAATTTTCAAAACATTTTAGTTGATTCTTTGAAAAAATTTCATAGCTACAGGGCAACAATGTCAGTCTCATGAAATTAAAATATTCCCTTAAGTTTAAATGAATTTAGGCACATAGTCATTGTTATAAACCATTTAATTTTCAATAGATAATTGACTTACTTTGCTTTCAGTTCAGCAGGCGTCCCTCTATCAGGGAAATATTCGGATATTGATTTAAATACAATCGAAGGGGGTACTTTAAACCTTGGTATAGGATTCTCTGTACCAGCTGTAATTATCATTCCAACTTGAGGTTCTTTACGTTCTTTTGTATCATCATTGTCAGCACTGGTGCCTCCGATGCTCTTTGCTTCCGAATCTCCTCCACCACCATTCTTTTTCATTTTTTCATTTTCGTCCTTACTTTTCTTAATGGGGCTACTACGCTTCTTCTCTTCCCTGTCATTTTCCTCATAGTCTGTTAAGGCTTTGACAAGATCTACAAATACTTCATCATCCAAAATGTCTCCATCTTTCTCTCCATGAACTTTACCATCATAATTTTTAATTAATTCCTCTATAAAAGATTCATCATGGTCCAAAACTTCATCACCCATGTATGGAATATTGTGCAGGATAGTTTCATCTTCCACCATAAAGTTTTGTTGAATCGGAGCCCAAGTGTACATTGTAGGAGTTGCTGAAATAGTATGTATGACCCGAATAGGAGTAACTTGAGTGACCATGTCAGAGGATGTAATACTTGCTTTTTTACTGACTGGAGCATGAGTAGGTTGGTCCATATTACATACCCAAATGGAACTACTCTTTTCTTGCCATTCCCGTTTTTCATCGGCTAAAAATGCTGTAAATAGTGACCAAAGAAAAACAATTTGAACACACGTTATACAGAATACAGAAAATGAAACCCAATTTTATATCTTTGAACCATGAAATAATTAAAATAAAAAGCTTCACCGTTTCAAATTATATACATTAATCATTGTAATCACTTGATAATTAAATTAATAATATTGTATAATGTACTGTAATTTGAGATGTGTGTACAAATTCATTAAAGTACCATTCATTTTTTCCAAATTTTGATTCCAGGCTTGTTTGCCCTCGTCATTGCGGCGTTGACGTTTGGAATAAATTATTCGCACATAATTGTCTTTAACTCGTTTCCTCCACTCTGCACTTTGAGTCGCTCCAGGAGATAAGACGACGACAGGAGTCTTATTAATTTTTTCATTTGTATTATTTGATTTCATTGATGACCTGGTCGTACTTCCACCCCCTTCTTTAGATTCACTAGTCCGGCTACTTCTTCCCGACATAATAATGACTTTATGTACTCCGTATTAAAAGTATTATTGGTTTAAAATTACTATGAAACTGTTACGTTTTATTTTTTGCAAGTGGTAGTTAAATAACATGTAACGGCTTTAGTTAACTATAAGTCTTATCATTTTTATTCTTAACGAATTACAAATTACAAATTAAGGCTCCTAAGAAGTTTTGTATAGCTAACAATTCACATTCACACACACAAGGGAAATCGCGTCCTTCCTCCCGCAAAGTCCAAGGATTCGAGATCCTGACTTTTCCCGTTTTCACCACGGGTTCTTTGATCTATGTATGGCAAAGATTTATAACGTTTCATTTATACGTGAGATGAAATTTTAATTTCTCTATCGCTGCGTTTTACAGGTATACGTATTCATCATAGTAAATGTTTTTAAACATAAATACTATAATTGATAATTCGTTGTACTTACAAGCAATGGAAAGGGATAAAAATACGCATATTTAGATGCTTGTCCTTTGTACTTGAGTACTTACTTAAAAATTGAAAAAATGGATTAAACCAGGTGGCTGAATTTTGTCTTGAGGAAAATTAAAGATTAACGTTGTCGCACTTAAAATTAATAAATTGAGATGCACTTGATTATGTTGTACATATCTAGTTTTAAATGCATCGTATCTATTCCTAAATGTTTTTCATCCAAGCCAGAAATGCACTCCATTTAATTTTGTTAAATCGTAAGCGTGTGTGTGTGTGTTTGGCTTCTGCCATACATGTGTATAAATATACAAACAAATTAAGTACAGTACGGCAAATAAGGTATAAGGATGTCAAATTAGGACTCAAGATGAACGAATACATAGTACGACATCTAAGGAATTATCACACCTTAACACCTGAACAAATAGGAAGAAAGGTCTCCTATCGGACCCTTTCCATGGCTATATGTAATAGAATGCATAAATTGTAAAATGGGAATTTTATTCCTAACGTTAAACCCATTTGTGATGTGAAACAGCAGGACTATGAGCTGATGCTTGAGGGGCAATGAAAATAAGTACACGCTACAAGTCAAATCGCAGATTAATAAAGTGAACAAATTTTCCTTAGAGTAAAGTCTCGGCACGCGCTTTTGCTCAGGATAAGTTTGCAATACGTACAATGAGATTTATAGAATCTGTTAAAAAATTCCAAAAGTTAGCCTTTTGTGGAAGTCAGTGAAATTGGTACTTGATGGAAGTTTTGAAAACGGGTTCGGACTGCCCTTACTTATTTTATCTCAGGTAAGGCTGGAAAAAAACAAGAAAAAGCATTTCGGATGACATCGTCTCATGAAAAGCACGTTCCTCCATTTAAGTATGTATGAAAGCACCGACGTAATCATTTATTGAAAACAAAAAATTATATCATGTATTTCAAAGTAAAAAAACTATAATTGAAACTTCCATATTCCATATCACTGGGAAATTCTTCTTGTGGTAGTCAAAATTCATAATGCTAGCGTTCAGCATGCATACATAACGTTAAATGTCTATCTTGTGTTCCATTTGTATCACTGTTAGAATTTTTGAATATTATGCAAATATTTAAAAAGAATCTTCAACTTCTACTGAATCTTTACTTATTTGATGATATAGGGGCAGAAAATAATAGAAGGAAAATTAGATGCGACTTCCGTAATTTAATTGAAACTCATTGGCCTAGAAGTATTGAGCAGAAAAATGTTTTTCTGGTCCAAGCTTACGTAGGTCTAGGTATGTACCTGTACTTACGCAATACGATGCGATATGCGACGCTAGAAATCGCATAATTTATTTGCTCTGCATACATTATACACACATCATGTCTTGTATCTTGCTGCTTTGGAAGTTCACGATTCTAACAAGTAAAGTTGTAAGTTTAAAGATAGAATTGTTGAGATTATTTTTCTCTTTAACATACTATATGTAAATATTGTGTAGTCTTCATTCAAAAGGTCTAAAAATCGGGCATTTTGAAGGTATTGATTTACCTTTTATTACATTGCATCTATCGCATCGCATGTTACCTACCAAAAATTACAATAAGTACGTATGTGTTCAGATATTTGATTTTGATTATGTATTGTGTATGTATGCACGGCTAAATACGTATTTCTGATTTCTGATACAATCTCTTGGCACTGCTGGCATTATTGAAATTTTTCTGTCAATATTGTTCATGTAAAAATTGGAAAAAATAAGCATATTTGTAAGCATCTACCTTTTGGTCACATACTATTCTGTATTCCTACGCAACATCTACCTACATTTCCATTTGACATTAAACGAACTGTCTATTTCTCGACCTTTTTTTCTAATTTATTAAATATTGAATCACAGTACATATTTATTATTTATCCTGAGGTTGGGGCTATGCGCTATACACACATTATGTACATCATGCATAAAAATTTGAATGTTTTTCTTGTTATTGTCATTGCAAAATGAACACTTGGCCAGATCAAGTTAAATTTGATACCTAAATTTACAGCACCAATTGTTATTGCATAATATCATGTCTTTTTTATTAAGCACATCTTAGAAATTCAATCAAAGTTTACTAACATAATCCTATACATGTGAAAATGCTTTCGACTCCAGACACCAAAAATTTACAAATATACAAAATAGACATAAAAATTTAGCACTGTAGTTTATCACAGGTGAATGTCCAGAGCCGGAAATTTCGCATGAATAGATCCACATTTTCATACAAGAAGGAAAATAGAAGAATAAAGCGTCCTATATAAGTGTGTAGTGTGTGTGTGCAAAGTTTACTTTATACTTTGTTAGAATAGAAATCCATTCAATAAAATACAGAGATATCACATCCTTGAAATAGTTCCTGAACAATCTATTTCAATGATCAATAGAATAGATCTTTCAAAGATTCCAAAAATAGCTCCGTTAACCGTTAGCCGCGCTTCACTATGCTGCGAGGTTGGGAAAACGAGAAAATGATGTCATATCATGATTTGTCGAAAAGATTCAGATATATACTCTCAACATACTTCTGTTCAATGCTGTATTATATGTATAGTATTTCTTATTCTATTATGTGTACATACATATGTAAAATATCTGCGTAATGTACATAATACATCAGTATAGAGAAAGGCATCTAAGTGATGTTCACCCCCTTTTCTGTCTCTCACTTCCCTTTTTGCTTTATTCCGCCTATTCGTTTACTCGCTATACTACAGTTTTCATCTCGCCTTTTCTCTAACCCATATCCGTATGTAAAGTCATCGAACAGAGGGACAGAAAGTAAAACAGGCAGCATCAAACTGGACTGAAAGTTGAGCGACTTAACTCTATCTTTTCTCTCTATAGATATTTATTCTTTCTTCACTTACAATTAGTTGGTACACAAAGTTGCTGTAAGCTCATGTGTAAGTATGCGAAAAGAGAAAGAGCTAAAAACACTTGACAGGAATAAGGGCTTCAAAGAGAGAAAACTATGTGCCAAAATGTTCAAGATATGTATATGTATATTATTCCTAATACTAATGTACAGGCCGGAAAAAACTTGTAGAATTAACTAAGTAATTCTTAAGAAATGGAAATAAAAAGGAATTTTCTCTTAAAAGCCTTGCTCCTTTCCTCGGCAAGTTAAAACAGACAGAGAAAATGAGGGAGAGAAGAAAGTTCTCAACAAGAATCCTTTATACAATAATATCAGAGGAGGACTAGGAAACCTAATAACAGGTGATAAACCTATTAGCTATAATATGAATAATATGACTGATAGGAAAAACAAATGTTAATGATGAGTCTCTGTCCCTTTTATTCCTTTTCTTTCCGTCCCCTTTTACGATAAGAGGTTCTACATTCATAATGTATGTGACAAAGAAAGTTGAAATGAAACGAATGCACTTCTGTCATACATAGAAGGCAAGTGGTGTGAATCCTGCATTTTGCATAATGGAAGATAATTAATAAAATCCAATTTTCAATTAGAAGTGATTAAAGGAGTCTGACATTCGTTAAAGCTTGATCGCGTCAAAATCCTCGACTTTCTTCTGTCTGCTCTGTTCCTCCGTTCTTTCTTTCTTTCTTTCTTCGTTCCATTCCCTTTTCTTTTTCTTTGCATCTTCTTATTATATCATCGTGTTCCTCTACATTTCTCATTCTACTTTTCGCATGTATATACATAGTTAGATACATGCGATAGCTACATACCTAAATGTATCTGTTTGTGTTCCTTTTCTTACTCTGTGCAGAAAATAGTTAAAGTCGGCTCAAGGTGAATGGAGAATGAAAGAGGGGGGAGGAGTATCTGTAGTAGCAAAATTCTTACACTCATTCTTATTATTCTCATGGTGATATATATGGACATAATACAGTGGAGGTTCTTTATAGCCCAAGTGGATTTGATGCGAATGGCTGGAAATTGGGGAAAGGAGAGAAAGAGAGATAGAGAGTGAACCACCCAACTTATTCCATGGATTCGCTGCTTTTTTCTTTCGTTCTTTCTTCCCTGAGTAAATATAATATAAAATGAACTGGAAAAAAGAAGGAAGAGAGACAGCTACCGTTACTTGAAACCTCGAGTCTCCTTTACGGAACAATCATAAAAAGAAGAAGTAGAAGAACAAGTCACACAGTCAGACCGACTTCACTCTTTCTCCCTGTCGTTATGATACCTCCGAATACGAATGCGAATAGTAGGTGACAAGAGTCAGAGTAACTGTGTATACGCCAAAAGGCGGAGGAGTAGAAGAAGACCAAGAAGAGAACCATCTTCGATTCTCACAGTGCATTCTCTATCTCGGAGTCACTCCACTTGAACAACTTTCCTTTTAGTACCTAGTAAAAACTTTTTTCTTCTCCGTCGCTGTGTATTCTATCGTGTGCTGTGTGATTGGCTATTTCTTCTATCGTACACAGTGTATACATACACACAGTTCTTGTGACTGCTTTCTTCCCTCTGTTCTGCTGCCTTGCTCCCGTCGTCTTTGGTTTTGGTATCGGTTTCACTTTCTCTCGCCTCCCTTCTTGAGGTCTCATACTACATACTACCAATAATACTGGGACGATTGTCACAAACTTCAAATGTATCCACATGTACCAATATTTGCATCTATCTACTGTGCATAAATGTACAATGTACATTGATATTATGTAATATGCAATATGCATGCACCACAGTCAAGTTGCTTATTTATTCTACAACTTTTGGCGTTCACATTTTGTCTATGTCTACGACTTCCGTCTTCCCATACTGTTTTGAATCGCAATGATATGATCGTATGTCGTATGATGAAGACTGAAGACGAGGGCAAGTGATCTCCAATTTTCAGCCGGTGGAAGGTTCTTGTGTAATTTTGGTTAATAGTGGTAGCAAAACCAAACTAAACCGGGTCAAACCTGCCACCGGAGTTACCTCGATGAAGAAAGAAAGTAGGAACTCACAGTGTTATGTTATTGCATATAGATAGAGTCAATTTAATAAAGAAACCAAGTGCATTTATCATGTTTATGCATGCATATTATAGAAAGGATCATATCAGTTTATTCTTTCTTTATAGTCATGAACTGGAACTGTGTCTCCGACTCAATATTCTGGCAATGTTGCATAAAGTCTCTCAATAACTATGCCATTCCCATAATTTTATATTGCTCCATCTTCCATCCATTCTCCCGTCAATGTGGCCGACCCCTGCATTGCATTACATTACACACATGTGTATTAATAATGGAGTGCTGTGCATAACCTTTATATTATATTACATTATATTATGCATTACACCAGTTGTCGGTCTAGTAGATACGGACAGATCCACTTTTTGGTAGGGAGTTTTTAAGTAGATGGCTGCAAGAAGGTGCTTTCAACCTCAAATTTTGACTTTCAACCTACGGTATTATTTGGTATATGATGGGTTCTATCATATTCATGCTCAGCCTTTAAATTTATTTCATATTCCATTCCATACTTTGTAGAGAAAATATGTAAATAAGATAGGTGTAGTAAGTATGTAGATACATAGGAATTCAGGTGCTTTCTCTCAATGTCAACTCAATTTTTTTAGATTGTGTAGATGAAGATATTCTGGCTGAAAAATGTAGGTAAATTTTATTTTATCCCTTTTTCTTTATGTAAAATTCTAGTTCAAGTTTCATTTCATACAAAAAATATTGGAATTCAGCTATATCTTTGTCTTTCTCTCTCTATTTTGCTATCTCTAGATTTCATCTTACTTGAAAGTTTCAAGCAAAATAATGATATTATTGTGTTGCGATATTTTTCCACAACAAATGCTATATACATTTTATTCGCATTTCTCCACAGAATATAACTTGAATACACATTACATATAAAAATAAAATACATTTTCCCATCTCATTTGATATAGTGTCGTGTGTTGCGCAACTGTGTGAAATTTAAAAAAAACGACAATGACAGCTGTGTAAAAAATAAGTATAATATACAGATATTGCCGAAAATCCTGTTTGTTCTTGCTCCAGTTTTCCCGACAAAACTCCGTGCAAATGATCTCTTTATTTTTCTCACTGTAGAAAAAGGCTCCCTCGTCACCCCACTTCACCTTGCGACTTTTGACTTGCCTTATCGACACTGAAGATGATGTCTAAATAAAGTATTTATAAGTCCGTGTTCAAACACGATTGTCAAATACTTGTAGTAAAATATACAAAATATAAAATACGTAATATTAAATTGTTCCTATCCTTCTATATTCTAATAAGCAGATTGAACTCGAGTTTTACTTCAAAATCAGACTTTGAAAGCTTGTACGACATAAATAATACAATATAAATACTACATTTAATAGTAATGCGTTAAAAAATCTAAAAAAACTTCTAACTTTTTTCTTCAACACTGTTGGCAGCCAAGCGAGCAATAATATATATTATACATACATACATATATGTACAAATAGAGCGTAAAGACAAAGAAGAAGAAGAAACATCCGCCCAAAGTTCATTTTGATTTTACCTTTGCTAACGATCGGATCGATTGATAATTGAAACATGACACTCCATCCAAGAAGTAATAACTCTCTCGGAGAGACAGTGATTGAGTTGGATGAAGGATGAAGATAAATTTGAGAATAATGTTGAAAGAATGGAGGCAAGAGGAAGGGAGGAAAGAAAAAGACAGGGTTTGAGGCTGAGGTCGGGACAAGGCAAAAAGATGTCTAAATGCTTCAATCTAGACGGAATATTATTATACTGGGACATTATATCTTGTATTTTATACAGGTTTCTGTTTCTATTTCTACACCATGTAAGATCTATATTGTTCACATGGTATTGGTGTTACATAAGAAAAATTTGAGCTATCGCTTTTTTACTTCTTTTTTTGCTCGAAATTGTACACTGTACGCAGAAAATAGAAAAGAGAAAGCAAATGGGGTAGGAGGGTAGGCTGTGCCCATTAGTCAGAGAGAATCTTGGAATTTCCTCCCAGGACGTGAAAAAGAAAAGAGTGGAGCAATAGTGTATGTATTATGTATACTGTATACGTACCTAGTCAAAGTCACGATCTCTATTACGATGTAAGTATACATACATACATAAGGCATAAGCGAGACTTCCTCTCTGAATTTTTTACAGGCGTCTCTCTATTATACTTACTTACTTTTTATACAAGAGATAAAAGGAAAGGAAGGAATCAAGAAAAAACGAGGAGGAAAGGAAGAACCTTTTATATAGATAGATTTCTATGATAAAAATAAAACTGATTCATCTGGGTCCAGATTTCACATACATACATATTACATATGTGCTGAGTAATGCACACAAGTCATATGATATGATACACATACAGTATGTATACATACATACATACATACAAACGCATTCGTTTTTGTTTGTGATACTCTTCTTTTTCTTCTAATTGTGGTCAGCGTCGCCAATGTCCTAATGATCTCATTAATTAAATCCACAGACAGACAACCAACCACCCGACTGATGGATTCACACATATGAGGAGGCGAACAGATCGTCGATTATTGATATAGCTCAGATGAACCATGAACTATCTATGACGTACCTAGCAAATAACAGATGGATACATGTAGGCGAAAACGAAGCCTGATGTAGAAAAATCAAACGGCAACAGGGATTCTTTCTCTCTACACTTTCTCCCATCTTCTCACCACAATGAATTATGAATTATATCGCTAGCACAACCACCGGTTCTCGAGCTATCAATATTATATCGCTTTTTTATATAATACCTATAGATCTACAGCTCAGTGGATATCAGTCATCATTCAATTCATCATATTCGTTTACACTAGATATTTATGGGACAAAGCATCACACATGTGCGTTACGCCTCCAATATAATAATGATGATACTGTCTTATTAACCTTATTACTTGGTTATGTTGCATGGACCTTTCGTCTCACACAAATTTGCAGCTTAATTGCAAAGAAAGATATAAAAGTTCCTCGTCACGTCCGTTGCAATGAATGTTGGCACTGTTTTGTACTTTGCCTCAAAATGAAAAAAAATGAGAATTTAAATATAAGTTGAATTAAAAGCACCATAAATTTTTGCTCTTGATCCACAAAAGTTTTAAGTGAATATTTTAATAGTAAAATTTACTTTTGTCTATTTAAAAAAAATAAAGCAGAAAGATTGCAAGGCATATCTATTGTTGAATTTCAAATTCCAAATGTTGTAAAAATATCCAATCTATGTACTGTTTCCATCCTTTTTCTTCTCCTTCAGTGTCAAACCCCCTTATTATTCATGTGACTTTTCCAGTGGTTGTTTTAACCTCAAGTTGAAAGTATAAATGCATTATCTCCATCTTTGCTGCTTGATATAACATAACATGTATTATGATAGATTGAGGCTGGACGATGGTGACTGGACTGGATTGGGCTGGAGACTGGAGACACAAATAATATGTATTATATTTACACTTTCTCCGACTTTTTTTGATTGGGTTAGGAGGAAAAGAAATAGCAATCCAACTATAAAAAAATAAGAGTAGATGGAGGTTGACGCCGAATGACGATGACGACGAAGACGACGACGATGACCACATGAAGGAAAAAGAAGAACAGAATTCTTCTTGGCTTCTTCCCTTCCTGATTTTCGCTCTTTCCCCGTTTCCTCCTCTGCCTATGTATTTATACATACAGGGTGATCAATATGTGTATTCCCGAAAGTAAAAAATCATATCTCAGGAACCCTTACGAATTTCGAGACGGGGTAATAAGTATCTTGTAGACAAAGGACCAAAGTTTTTTTCGGCATATCTTTCATCCTCCAGGTGGCGCTGGCCTCGGGGTCATACAAGGTCAAATATTGACTGCCTTGGGAAATGCTTTCAAATTTGAATTTCGGCGCCAAACTAATTTTTTAAAAAAACTTCATCATTTTTTAGCGAATAGGTGTAATTTTGTTTTTTGAAGTTCAGCGCCATCTCTGAATACGAATCTTTTGAAAACGTCATGTTTTCCTATAACGCAACGCAAAATTCAAATTTCCCGCCTCTTGATTTTTTCCCAAAGAGACTTCATTTAAGTGACATCGAAACGAAAAATATTTTGGCGGGATTCTGCAACG
>JAQIVE010005521.1:0-12778 GCA_034698285.1 Sminthurinus bimaculatus | reverse complement strand
CGCCTGACAATGGTCAAAATTTTGTGGCCGAAAGCTTGCAATAAAAATAAAGTTTCATTATCCTTGTTATCCATAAAATACAAAATGTTTAATTGAAATGTTAATTTCAGGTCTACGAGCTGGAAAGGCGCTTTAGTCATCAACGTTACTTATCTGGTCCAGAAAGGGCTGACCTCGCTCAAAGTCTCAAACTAACCGAAACACAAGTAAGACAACATTTAAATACATCATTCACACTTCACACAACTCACATTTTTCATCACAAGCTATTCTAGTTTTGTAATTCCAGATCGCAGAGATCAAGACAGTATTGCGTTATATTAACTACTCTAGTATTTTTGTCATTATTTTGGCGTTTTGTGTCGACGCTTACAGAGCAAATGAATTTTAAATTTTCAAATGAAATGGCGTCACCCTAAAAAATTAAAAGGTTTTAAGGTATGTTAATTCCCGTATCCTTTAGCGATAAGAAAATAAGTCGGGTGTAAAGTAAAGTAAAGTAAACACCAAACACGCTGATTATATTCCTAAAAACAAAGATTCAGAAAGTGAAAATAAGGATTTCGTCTAACTATAAATTGAAAAAACTTCAAAGATAACAAATCTATAGGTCTCGTATTGCTTATTCAGCGATGATAGTAGAGAATGAAAAATGCTTTCTAGGAAAATGTTCAATACCAAGCCAAACCTTGGAAAGCTTTCGCAGAAAAACGTCATGGTGCACAAATTGGACATAAAAATTGCAATTGGATGTAAAAACGTTAAATAATTGTTCAAGAATGCGGATTAATGATTGATTAATTGGTTAGCTAGAAATATCATCAAAAATACAGGAATCAAAACACAGTATGGTGAATATAGATTCAACGATGATGCATAGACGAAAAAGATCTTTCGCTAAAGTTTCTTGTTGCATTATGAAACAAACACCAAGGTGACAGGTGGAATGCAAGAAAAACGTAACAAATCGCAATAATATTGTTGCTAGTACGAAAACGATGTGATAACTTCTCGCTGTTTTATGTGCATACAATAATACATTGGTTTTAAATTCAAGTCAGAAAATTCCTGCTTGCCAGTACGATGCAGTTCAGTACAACTGCTCTTAATTTTATTTTGGTATCAGTCCAAAAGAATAACTCAACAAATATACGTACTCACACAGGATGTACAAACGGAGAGTTATATAAAAATACAAAAAATATATGGTCGAAATAATATACACATACACACAAGTAAAAGTGAGAAATAGGGACGAATATCCTGAGGATCAGTTGGTTTTCATGTTAAAGAGACGAAGATGGAGAGAAGTAAAAACCATATGCAAAGTTTAAATCACCACATACACTCTCACACACCCTTAGCATCCCTCTCACATACACCATGCTCCATGCACCATACAACCATACACACACATATAACTTCGCCCACTTTATACATAAATATTCAGCTATTCACTTTGCTCTCTCTCTACTCAAGAGATTTTTTAATTCATCGTTGTATGCATACAATGTATACGTATTTGTATACAATTTACTTGTGCATACTTGCATTTTGAACCGTCTTCTCCTTCTCACTCAATTTGCTAGAAAGTACTTAAGATTTCTCGAAAGTAGATATAAGTGAGACGAACCTACAATGACTTTTGAAGATGGACAAAAGACACTCGGCGCCCCCAGAAACTTACGTTATTACCCCAGTATAAGATGCAGTTTTTACACGTATTTTTAACTCTGGGATCTAAACTTGATTCCATTTCCCAATCTATGAGAAGAAATGGACCAAAATTTCTACATTCTACATGCATCATGTTTTACAGGCTGTTTTCTGCACACTAGGCTTTAGTGACTAAAGTGAAGAAAATACAGTAAAATGAACAATTTAATAATATGCAGTTGAACTAATTCATACTGTCTCGTTTTGGTTTAGGTCAAAATATGGTTTCAAAACAGAAGATACAAGACGAAGCGAAAATTACAGCAAGACCTTTCTCCGTGTTCACTCCCACAGGCCAGAAAAGTAGCCGTCAAAATTCTCATGCAGGATGACAAAGTACGAGCTTGTTTTTATTTTTAATCGCTTTGCGAGTTAAAGTCTAACAGTCAATTAAAACTATCAAAATTTTGAATGAAAAAAAATCAGAAATCATGGAATTCATCACGGTTAAACGTATGCAAATGTTGTTTTATATTTGTTATTGACAATATTTTACTTAAAAATACTTTTAATTTTTTTTGTTAATAGGTTGTCTATGACCGTGAAGCCATTAAACCGTATCTGAGTCCGACGAACCTCCTTTTCAACTCTTTCTACTCCTACTATTGCTGGCCTTTTCATCCAAACAAGCCGCTAGTTCCGCCTGTCCCGGAAGTGCTGCGATAGCAAGCTTGTCACACTAACTAGCCGTAATCTGTAATACATCATAATACAAATTAACTTACCCAGATACTACATATTTATATTAACCTCATAATATTATACGACTCAAAATATTCCTTTTCAATTTGCCATATATGTACTATGAATATGATGTAATGCATGTACAATGTACTTACTTATACATAAATGCGTACAAATACTCACGTTTTTACCTTAGTCATTTAGTTAAGATACCAAAAAATAAGTCATATGAGTTTCACATGGAAAAAAGTTATCTCAGTTGCCATTCACACATTATACATAATAACAAAGACGAATGTCAATGGCAACAAGATCAAAGATGAGTATTCAAGCTAAAAATAAGGACAGAAAGTGCAACATGTTATAATCTTTATATAAGTACCATTTTGAAACGGATGTCACATTGGTCGACAGTTTAAAAGGAAGGAAAAGAGGATCAGTCATATAGAAATCATTAGTCTCGGAATACTGAAGCATCCGCATCATATTATCGTACATACATATGTATTATGTATATTACACTTATATTATATTACGTTGTAATAGATTACTCATTAATGTAATTATTATGTATTATATATTATATTATATAAAACACATTAATATACATGTGTACTTACATTATGTTGAAGGAAAAGATTCCCTTTCAGTCCAGCATGATGGACGGTCAGTATGAACAAATATTTACCTAAGCTCCATATCGTGTATTTATGTATGTGTAAGTGTGTGTATGTATTATGTATGTGTATGTGCGTTTTTGTCGTGTAAGTCACCCCAAATTCTGTAAACTCTGGAGCAGACGCGAGAGATTAAATAAAAAAAGGGAAAGTTCAATTTCCTTTCAACTTGGACTAATGTGTTAAGCACTACGAAATAATAGATAATTAAAATAGTGTAAAAAGGAAGACGAAAAGTTTGGACAAAAATAAAAGAAAATCCTCGAGTAAAACGAGTCGCTCAGCCTTCAACAAAAAACTGCATTTCATGCTCTGGTCATTTTTTATTCCGAAATGCATAGATAGATAGATTAATCAATTTTAGATCAACGAAAATGATTTCATCAAATATCATGGGAAAAGTATCTTTCAAAAATCAAAATTACATTTTTTTCTCCCTAAAATATATTTGTGTAGACGTAGAAAAGCAAAAATCAGCAAATGTTGATTTTTACATAGAAATTAATGCAAAAAATCGTCAGCTAAAGATACAAAAGGAAATTGCCGTACGTTGCACCTCGGATTTGGCTCCAATTTTTCATATTCTACGTGTGTGCAAAGTATCATGTATCTAATGTTATGTGGGAGGAAGGAAGAAGGATTACGTAGAAAAACAGTTGAGCTCAGTTGAATAAGCTCTTAATTCTATTATAAACATTTCTGTTTTCTGTTCAGTGTCCATTTCCACTCTTCCACAACTCACCATTCATCATTGATACGCAAACTAACTATGACATATTCCCTTTGGATATTTTCCAAAGCATTGTAAATTCTAGTTAAGTATTTCTTCATGTGTCCATTTATATCCTCGTTTTTACTGGATGTTCTTATACTTAAAACTTAATAGCCACACTAATGATAATGCTCAGATTTACTTTGGAAATCAAAAACCACATCAGTAATATTCTTCATCGCTCCCAGTCAGAAATGAGAGCAAATAAAAGGCAAATTGATTATTTAATATAATAAAAATTTCATTACATTTGGCTAAAACCTCAGAAAAAAGAGATCCAAGCACTTTGTCAATGTTCGTCCCTGACGCAAAAGTAGATGGATGGAAAATGTCATGTCATTTTGCATTTAATGTTTTGAGGACAGAGGAACAGAATGAGAATAAGACACAGCAAAACTACAACCTATGCACACTTATTCGAGCTTAGAAAAACCTGTTTTCTCTGGATATTACCTGTGACACCCCAAAGCCCAACGCGTGTCTCTTATTCGTCCTTTACAAATGAATTGCAGCAGTCGTAGTCTGGGGACAAATGTGTACGGTGTACGGCGTACAGCCTTCAAATCACTTTTTCTTCTACAATGGAACGACTCTCATTCACTCCCTGCTAATAAATAGACCACCACACATGTATGTAAAATATTTCGGTGGCCGTCCTTCGTGTTGTGACTTGAGTCTTTTGTATTATGTACCAATGTATGTATGTAATGTAATGTAATGGGATGTAAGATATTTAGTGTGATGTGTAGTGAAATGTAATGTGGTGGTGGTGGCTTTTTTAAATTTTATTTCCTTGGCGATGGCGCTCCCTTCCACGGACACCCCACTTCACCGAGATTCTCTCCATTTTATCTACATTTTATAAAGCACTAACTAATAATATAGTTAATATATCATATCATACCACCCGATATTATCCATCAAAAATGTGCTGAGAGTTGAGACGAAGAAAAAACCTGGTAATTTTCCTAATGCACTATCTGCTACCACCTCTGACACCAGCAGCCAGCCATCCAACCGACCGACCGACCAACCATCATTATAATATTCTAATACTCTAATGCACTCGCGGATTCCACATTAATGTAGGCAGCGATATCATTACATTACAATTATTGCTATTATCATTGTCCTGACACGGTTCTTTCTATTGTCATCGTTATTATAAATGTCATCAAAAGTCAGCATTCGTGCCTTTCGACATACATACATACATAGAAAACCCCATTCTCTATGCATGTAAACACACTCCTACAAAATCTTTACCTCATACTTTAGATCAATTGAACCTCTCGCCACGGATTTTCATTCTTGCATTATTTATGATTTCAAAATCACACGCTCAAAGTAATTTCCACATTTCCAGGACCAGTTGTGCAAAAACTAATATGGTTCAGAAATACATGTATATGTATGGAATATTTTCTATTCTGTGTATATCTACATACACCGTTTTCATCATATGGAAATTGCAGGCGGATATGTAAAAGAAGAAGAGGCAGCCAGCCGAACACAAAGGGAAGACATCAGTACACCAGTTTTGTTGGAGGAAGAAAAACGGAAAGCTGAAAGTTGGAGGTACACTACGAGATTCAAAGCAAAGCAAAAGAAACAGCAAAAGGGAAAAACAGACCCCAAATGTAAAACACAAACAAGAAAAATCGTAACTATCTATATACATGTACAATGTACAAGAGAAAAGCAGAAGTCTTTGTAGTTTTTTTTATATCACTCCCTGACTATATGGAAACTACATTTTGTACTCTTTCTCTACTATTTTTCTTCGAATTATATCTATACACACAAGTTACACAGAGAGAAACTGCGTAGTTCTTGCAGGTTAAGATGAAAGGACTCAAGTTGGCTGCACTACACAATATTTTCAATGTACGTATGATGAGGATTATTATGATTGTTATACTATTACTGCATATTATTGTACACATAAAAAGACTAAGTATAAACTAATAGGGGAAAGTCTGTTCTCTCTATATATTCTATTATGATCTCTATTCTCTCCATTTGATTAGATTATTTTTATGAAGGGACATTTATCTATGTATTTGTTTGACTGACTGGCAAAGAGGAGAAATGAAAGGAATGGGAATAGAAGTATAGAAGAAGATGAAGAAGAAGAAGCAAAAGAAAAAAAGAACGACCGCCCGCCCCGTTTTCTTTCTCCGCTGTTCACACTTTGTCCATATAAAACGTCTAATATTTTTACTCTGAATATCTAAAGAGACGAGTGTAAAGGAAGAACAAATATACATACGTACACAATACACATATATACAGAAGTCAAAGACAAAGGGAAAAGTGAGCAGGCAAACGATGTGTGTAATAACCTCAGAATATTGTTAGTTTATATTTACACAGAGAAAAGGGCAGATAGGAGTTTATCCATACAGTTTATTCTTTTTTTACAGTCGGGAGAAGCTCGTTTGCCTTTTCTTTTTCTCAAGCCGAGATGGTCTCATTGCACTGAATTGCGCTCCACTACATTACATTACATTACATTACAAGATTGAAAGATGCAGATACGTCCATCTCGCTAAGCGTTTTTAGTGTTTTGTACGGTAGTTTTGTACGGTAGCCGTATATTCATACGAAAGTTGTGTATGTGTGTGTGTGCATCTTGTGTAATGTATAAGGTTTTATGTGTGTGTATGTGTGTGAAAGCAGAAACCAAATTTAACTCTCATGTTGAAAAGGATTTCTCGTCTAGTGTAAACATTTTTAGGCCCACACACATTCACATTCACGTATGAAGCATGCATGATGTATGTATAATGTGTATAATATCGTTTACCGTTTACATGGTCATCAGGTCCGCTCTATCTTTTTCTCCCTCTCTCGCTCTTCTTTACTATGTTTGTGTGCATATACACCGACGGAGCAGCAGCAAAGTCGTTTTGAGTTTCACATCCCATTTCGTATTTTCCTTGGAATAACTCTTGCATGTTGAAACTATGTAGTAAGTATATAAGTTATAAGTATAAAGAGCAAAGCTCAAAGCTCACACTCTCTCATATAAACTCATCATCATCTCAACAGATCGTTCTTGTTTTATATTGTGCAGTAGTATATGAACGTCGATAGATCGTATTATTGAGTAAAGTGATTTGACTTGACTTTACTTGACTCGATCAACCTGTCGGGATATGAGGCAAACAAAATATGGCTTTATGGAATACGAAAAAGTGTCCCAAAATCAATACTATGAGTCCTTAGCGACAAACCGTGAAAGGTTTGTCGATAATCGGTAGGATATCTCACTTGTACTGTACACTTCAGTAGTTGACATTTTCAGAAATACTTGATTATGTTATTGATAACTGAAAAGTAGTAGCATATTAATGAACAATTTAAACCCCGAATTCAAATCCTCCAACAGTAAGCCATGGGAGTAAAAAGTGGAAAGGTAGAATAGAGGGAATGAAAAGAGTGAAAGTTATTCAAGATTTTACCAAAATAGGAGCTGATCAATAAAAAACAAAAAATTAAATATTAATTCTGTTTCTCAAAACATATTTGCTTTTTCTGTCGTTGTAATAAAGTAAAATTATGCAACTATAAAGACTTTTTTCAATTACCTCTATGTATATTTTATAATGTTCATTTCACTTTGTGTAAAAAACCAGAATGCCGGGTGTTTGAATGCACGAGTTCACTATATAAATTCTCCAACAAATTTAAAAATTGGGCATATTGAGCGCATTTGATAATCTCTCCCGCTGCTGGCTATTAAATTTGATGAGGATGAAGACGAGATGCATACAAATGGTGAGATCGGTCTTATAAACAAAGAGTGCGAATGCAGGGAGATAAAAAATGTACGAGAGTGAGAGTTGCTCATTCAATTTCAATTTGTACATTGATATAGCGTTTTGTTCTTGGTAACTGCAGATTGTACATAAACTGTGTATAAGCGTGTGTACTGTGTAAGTCTACATAGTGGATAGTAAAGTATGCTCAATGCTCAATGCTCAGTAATACAGTATGTCATGTACGGTGGGATGGCCCATCAGCAAAAAAGTTTGAAAAGCCACAGGGACTGGAACTTGAAATTTGCAACCGTACGTAAAGACGCAAACGTACATGTAGATCTTTTTTGATGTAACTGTAAAGAAAATATGGAATTTTGAAATCAATTGTGCCCTTAGAGCGTAAAACCCTTATGGGGCTTGAGTATACATTATACATACATAAAAATCTTACTTTTTTGAACATGTAGCCCATATCGTAAATCGTTTGAAAATTAGCCTCACGATCAGTCGAAAATTTAGTTTTGTAATACTGGTTACCAGGGAAACGAGAATTCTGTAAATCTGTTGTAGATATCCTTATAGCAAGATATATGACACGGTTTTTACATTTTTCAGAGCAGTACATTCATGCATCAAGTTTGACCTTTTTAAGGGACTTTAAAACTGTCACACTTTATTTCAAATCAAAATTATATCATGTAATGTAAGAAAAAATTAAGGATCTGTAGCGTTGGCTCTTTAAGCTTTTGTCCATCAGTGACAGATGAACCCCCGTAATGCACAGCTATGTACAATGTACACATTATAACGTATATCTACTTGGCGTAACAGGGGAAGAGTTTACACAGCGAGAGGAAAGTAGAAGATGAGAGGAGGCTGAGGATTGGAGCTGGGAGCTCGATTCCCGTTTGTCCCAACTTTGGCATTAGCATGTGGGATAGTTAAATGGCTCGTAAGACGTATGGCATGGCGTAAGGATATAATTAGGCAAAAGTGTGGTGTTTGATGAGGGATAAATGGATATGGATGGGGAGATTTTCAAGGAGCGACGAACACGACGACGTCGCCGTTCATGATCGTGATGATGATGATGACGACGACAGCTCATAGAACTTTTGGCAGAAAGTCTATTTCACCATTGGCTATACCAGACTTTGTCTTTTGTACATATTACATACAGTTAACTTGCTATGGTGTACTCGGAACTTTTTCTTTGTTACTTTACTTTACAGGTTGAGGCTCCACTTGAATGATATAATATATTGTCGATTTCATGCATACTTAAAAAACCGTCAACACTAAATTTAAATTCCCGTAAATCGTAATTTCCCAATATATTAAATTTTGATACGCGGACTTTCTTATACGTATAGATATATGATACAATGATACATCATGTATTATATTTCCTGAATATTGAAATAAAACGTCTGTACTGTACTCGTGTTTACTTAAAAGTCTGTAAGTCATTTTTTATTACATTTTTGAACAGAACACTTCATGGATGAGTTTCTTGAGAATGAGAATGAAATAAAAAAGAAGGAAAAAAAAATCAAAAATCAAGTGGAAAAATGATCGTGTGTAAAATCTCTATGATGTATTTTTCTTTCGAGAGAATAAATTACCTCGTCATTTTTTCCTCTCCTCGTTCATGCTCAGTTTAGATTCCAGATACTCCTCATGTTTCGATCCTGGTTTGTGCGACGATGTAGCCAAAATCAATAAATAAGGATGACTTTTACTTTGAGACTAGAAAAGTAGTGTGTGTGTATATGTGTGTGTGGGGAGTGAGTGGCGAAAATAGAGAAAAGAAGAAGTAATCAGTTATTCTGCTCTCGAAAACCGTTTTCAGCTCAATTTGAGACACACAATATCAGTTTGATTAGGAGGGGGATGAACTCGGCCTTTTCACCCGGAACATGTACATATATATGCATATATATGTATGTATGTGTGCCTTTGTGTACTCAAAACTCAATCCGCCTAATCGGGTCTCTCTCTCTCTCTTACTCTCTTTTCGTTATTGAGTATTAACTATTAACACACACATCAATACAAAGGATATGATGCCTTTCCTCAGGTTGTGTGGCGATAAATATTAAAAGAATCAAGTCTTCCTGGTGATACAGTTATGCAGAAAGCTACGTACAATGTACAGTAAGATATAATTACAATGAGGATTCAATTGTTGGAGAAAGTACACAGATATTTCCCTTTCTGAAACTTGCAAAATCAATCGAGGTTTTTGGCTCAGTGTAGAAAGATGTTTTATTTGATTTTTTCTATCGTTTAAAGGTCATAGTGAATATTGTTGGTTTATTTATTTGTAAAGCTCGTACATAGACTTTGCTTAATATGCAGAAGCCATCATATTTCTTGTGTACATATTATTTACTGTATTACAAAATTACAACTCCTATAACTTATAAAAACAGTTTGCTAGCACTTTGTCGTTGAATTAGTAATTATACAGTAATGAACATATTTCAGTATAGTATAGCACCTTAATAACTGTTGGCCGCCCGGTTTAAAGTCAAGAAAACTTTTATTTGTATTGTATTTTTTAATTTTTGTTTTAAATTACCACCTCTAAATATATGTATTTATATATATAACATATTATATTATTATGATATAAAGTTAAGAATCGATCAGGAACTTGCTAAAAGGCAATGTGTGGTGTGTTGGGGAACATTTGCGAGTTAATACTGGCACCATAAATATTCGGGAAATGCATCGGATAGGAAGTATTAAGGGGAAGTAAAGACTCATACGGAGATTGAAGCGATTGCACATTTTTGGATTCGCTGTTGGTAGGACAAAAGGCTACTAGCGGCTCTTGTTTTTGTTTAGGATGTGATCTCCTTTTCTCACCTTCTGCTTCTAGATGGCTTTCTGGAAAGATTCCTGGTGGTTGAACGGACAAACCTGAGGGATGCAAAGACTCTACCACACCTTTCTTGGACTTGTATCTTCTATTTTGATACCTTACATTGGAGATATAATAATAAAACAACATGATTTAAATATTATGCATAATTTTTAGAACCATTTGAAAAATAAATACGATTCGACACATTGCCGGGAATGTTTCCGTGGGTATATTTACATCACGTTCGGAAACGGGAAACAAAAACGGTCGAATCCAACCGATTGTGTACATTTACTCACCAGATTTTGACTTGAGTCGGAGTGAGCTTGAGCGCCCTCGCGAGTCCGTCCCTTTCATTTGCAGACAAGTAGCGTTGCTGCTTGAACCTCTTTTCCAGTTCAAAAACTTGAGCCTTCCACCGAAAGAGGACACATTCAACATTCAATATCAAATTACGGCCTACACACAAGCCAACTCAACGTTTTGAGCAGCAGATACGTTTTCAGTTTGCAGTTAGCATGGAAAATTCATGATCAAAGTCTACAGACAAAATAACTGGAAAAAATATCACCTGTGAGAATAGAATTCGAGGCTTCCTCTTTATTTTACATGGGTGCGTTTCTATCTTTCTTTGTACACATAATTCCACAAGTTGTTTGTCCCCGCGGGTAAGTTTTGCGCCTACCTTTGCCTCATGTTGTTGACTCTACAAAGATTGAAATAAAACACATTTTTAAATGAAGGCAAGTGTCTTTGTCTTTATTAAACTCATAGACACATTTACAAAGGGTATTTGATGCTCACGTCGTTGTCATGTTGACCGCGAGGGTGATCTCGTTGAGATGACGGATTTGTGTTGAACGAATGGGAGGAGGTAGTTGAAGTAGATGGATGAAGGGCGAAGGGTGAGCAGAAAGAAGTCAATTGCGCTACATGAGGCGAAGTGATAATTGATGAGTGGATATTTTGACTGTATGAAAGTTGACGAGGCGGCTGGGGAAAGCAGTTGACGGTTGTTGTTGCTGTTTGCCGCGGAGAAAGCCTGAAAAAATGAGCAAAAATTTTACAAAATAATGCGATACATTGTGCTTATAGTATAATACAATAGTAGCCCCACAGTCATATTTTACTGTAGTTTTTAAAACAACAAAAAACTTAAAAACTAAGTTGCGGAGTTTTTCCAAAAATAAGCAAAGAATCAAATAGTCGTTAGTCAAATGTTCACCAAGGCTGAACTAGACAATTTTGTACAATTAAAGGTAAAAGATCTTTGATGAGAGAACTATTTTTGTCAGTGCATCAACCATCAAAGAGTAAATCAGGCGAACCGACTTTTTGACAAAGTTGAAATATCAGTAAATCCAGCATTTTCTTCATAATCCATGACCAATATCCCATGTAGCATTTAATATTTATTTATTGCTGGAGTTGGTTACCCGTAAAAAGCGTTTGAGCTGGAGTTTGAATTGGTCGTCATGGTCAGTGCGGAGGTTGTCTCTGTAATAGTTGTCGTCATACTTGGCTCTGTCAATGTCAAGGGGAGCATGGTGAGTGGTGAGATGGTATTTCCAGGTTTGACTGGATGACTGGATGACTCGAGATCTGTTGACCAGAGATGATCCAAAGGCACAGATGAGGAGGTGGAGATTGAATAGTCGGCCTCGTAAAGAACTTCTCGAAAGGATGGAATCATTGTGACAAGAATGTATATTATATTATATACACGTTATTATCAAATTTTTCCTTATTGTAGACTTTTTTCTTTTGCACCAACACCAGTTGACTGTTGGCAATTATAACACAACGTACACAATATACACACACAGTCACAAGTAAACACAAAAGAAAAATATCATAAATACATAGATCTTATCTTGAGATAGAATCCCTTTCGTCTTATAATATCTTTCCCATATAAAGAAGCTTATTTTCATTTCTTACACACACACACTGGAATTTTTTACAGTCGAATTGAAGTTTGACTTTATAAACGGCATTCGTTCCACTTTATCTTTTTTTTGTGTATTTGGTATTCTCCATATCAAAATCGAGTGTATTATTATGTGTTATGTGTTGAATTGACAGCCGAATCAGTATATCGTGTATCATGTATCATGTACAGGGTGACAAATAATTTCTGCAACAAAAATGAAACTTTTATATCTCGGCAGGTATTTAGCAAATGAACCTTAACATGATACAGTTTTAAACATTGTCCTTTCTATGCTAGGCACACATGTAGGAACTCATATACAGTTAACCAGTTTTCGAAATACAGTCGAGAAAAAAA
>JAQIVE010005520.1:0-12778 GCA_034698285.1 Sminthurinus bimaculatus | reverse complement strand
GGGTTTTCATAATAATGAAGAAAAACATATAAAAGTAAAAGCTAGATGTTTGTAGGTAGTTAAATGTTAAATATAAACATCAACGCAAAAGATGCAAATGGAGGGACAAAAACTTTGCAAGTGAGTTAAAACTTTGGCCAAGTTCCAGAGGGGAGAGTGAAAAAGAATGTGTAAAATCCCATCAAAGAAGTTATATATATGTTGTTATCTATGGTAAACAAAAATGACTAGGTATATATGTAAGTATTTATGTACTACCAAACTAAAACCAAATCCAAATGAAACCAACTAAACAATAAACAACTCGTTTGCAAAACTAAAAAAACAACCCATTTTTGCTAAACAACATTGACAATGGAAACAATATGGGCAAAAAAATTCTAAAAAGTTGGTTGAATATAAATATTTGAGTTATTATATAAATAATATTTCTACGATCTACTCTCATCTACACAACATCAAAAACCATGTGAGCAAAATTGAAAAGTGCAAAAGTAAAGAGAAGCCAAGATAAGAGGATCGAGATTCCTCTTGTCTTGGGGTTGATTGACAATTTGACAAGTTGGTGTTAACCTTGATTGCAATGATTTCGGCGTATCCGAGTGTCCCACCTGAAATGGACGTCACTGATCTCTTCACACCAAACTATACACAAATTATTCAGTCACAATTTATCATCAGCTATCGACATACATATTTTGTGAAAAGGTCATCTTTATAATGTCCCTCTACATCTAAACATAAATGCGATTAGCAACTCGCTACTTTCCCTCAACTTAATTTACTTATACAACAACCACCACTAATCCTGATATGTAGGTACATAATTTTAAGTCACATGCTTGTGAACTGCACAAAAGATAAGAACCTACAAACATAGATAATACACATTTAGATGAAGTGAGATCAACTAGTCAATTACCCTGGATTTCCTCCTGATTCATCAGTAAATTTGTATTAAATACATGTAAGTATGAATGTCAATGACAAAATACTATTTCTCTTTTCAATCTTTGTTTGTCACCACTTGATGAGACCAACCTTTGAGACTGTTGGCATGTGTGATGTTCAAATTGTACAGTATATGTACATACATTTTATAATACGATAATAGATGACGGTGGAGGGTGAAGGAAGAACGAAAAAACATACAAGATTCGTACATAATAATACGTACTTACATTGTGCATATATTATGTATGCAGGTAGTTAATAGAACGACAACACATACATAATTGTTGTGGTTTTTATCTAAGAACTAGAAACTCTGCACACGGCATGAGGACATGAAGATTGGAGATAACACAAATCGACTAGTTACATTAGTAATTGAGCAGAACGACGACCTGTGAATTGAAAATGAGTGTCAACTCTCTCCTTCCCTCTCGCTAATTATCAAGGAGAATTTTTTAAAACCATCACCATTATTGTCAACAATCGTGTGCCACTCTAAGCAGGCGTCTTGTGTGCCGGGGAAATTTCAATTCCCCAACTACTCCTTAACATTGACTTTGTCGCATATCCTTTCAGCCATGCCATCCATGGTCGCTGCTCAAGTTGTGATTGCTTGGTCGTCATCGTGAACAAAGCACGAGCCAAATTGCATGATTAAAGATTCAGGACGAGTAACTCACTACATGTGTGTGTGTGTGTGCTTGTATATTGTATATATCTACAGATAGGATTTGTCATCTCGACTGCCAGCATGTCAATTCAATCGGCAAGCCGTCATCACGTGAGAGCCACCGACTACAATTATGACATGACAATTTTCTCATCTTCATCTTCAATCTCCGTCTGTACACCACACAACAAATAACTGCAAACAGCAAAATTAGCTGAATGCACGACGAGTCAAAGACAAACTTTTACTTGCCTCTCTTGTTCTTTTTTGCTTTTGTTTACAACTAAAAAATTTATAGACTTTTTGCTTTGAGTCCCCACAACTTACAACAACAAGAACAGTGAAAAGGGGTAACAAAGAAGAATACGATAAAAATTCCGAAATAGGAAAAAACCAACGAGAGAGAGAGGGAGGCCATTAAAATTAATTAGGATTAGGATTGTGTTGCGTATAGCATTTACTATATATGTGAGGATTTTAATATTTGATGGGCTGGTTGTTGACTGCAAGGCACATTACACCCTTATGTATTTATATGCGACAATAAAATCGAAACAAGTGACTCTCTGGCTCTATGTATCTGTGTGTTTGTTGCGTGCATGCTGAGCTATAGCTGGGAGGAGAGAGTGAAGAGTGAATGATGTTGGTTGTTGAGTTGGGGATGAGAAACCTCAAAGAGTTCTCCTCCCGTCACCCTTGAATAATAAATGAGCATCATTTAGTCTATTGGATCTTTCATGTTGATGACGACTGCACGCGAGCCACAAAACATGGGCCAACTTGACTTGAACAGCCAAAAGACCGTCACGATGACAGTCACTCAGAGTGCCAACCAAGAAAGGAAGGACAGGCCGAGGATTCTCCATTCATATCCCTATAATATACATTTTATACATACTATACACATTATACATACATGCACATCATGTCATATATGTATGTATGTATGTATGAATTATTTGTCTTTGTATGTACTGTACACTGATACAATATACAATATTGTAGTGAGATAGTCAGTCAAGTCCTCGACTGCATTATTAATTTCTCCTGCCGCCTCTCACAACTTTCCTTGTGTGTGCGTGTTTGTGTGTATGCTAGTGCGGGTGCAATGGCAATCTTTGTACCATGTTTCATGTTGAATGCTAAAGATATGACAAAGTTAAGTTGACACGTTTCACTTTAAATAGCTCCATCCACAGAGTCACAGTCACTCCCTCCTCTCTTCCTTCTTCCCTAATGCATCCAGTCTGTAATAGTTGGCAATTTTTCACCACTTTCCCCCCGCCTTTTACTTCATCCACCTCTGCCTCCTTGACTTTTCTTTGCCTTTTACCAGGCCGCCAGCTTTGATTTGACCCCAGTCAAACTTGTCGCCATCTCAAGATGTGACAATTACCGTCAAAGGAGAGAGAGAGAGAGAGAGAGAGAGAGAGCAAAGAGAAAAATTTCATCTTGTTTCTTGCACAACTACTTAACTATGTGTGTTTGTGTATGTGTAGAGTTGCCGTTGCCTTGGCCGTTGCCAGTCATCCTTACATGGAAAATAATATTTGAAATTTAGAGAGCTGGAGCAGAGAAAGGGAGAAATGGTGCAGCTGAAATCTGGACTCGTGTAAGTATGTATTTAGTTGATATGTAAGTGTTCCGTTTCTCTGTTCCCTCCCTTCGCATTCTCTCCCTTTCTCTTGCTCGCTCGCCACTTTTCCACTTGACGAGTCCTGCTCTTTTGCCTCTCTTGTCGCGTCTTGACTTGTCCGCCAGTCAGTCACTTGGTTCGTCCGTCTGCCCGCCCGTCCGCCCGCCTGCCTGCCTGCCTGCCTGTCGACCCCTTCTCTCTCCCGCTCCTTGATACACTCGGAGAGCTCTCTTCTTCTTTTTAAGTAATTGGTTTGCTGAAGGAAAAGTGAGCAGCGGAACTCTTCGCCGCTCCTTTTTTCTTTCTTCTTCTGACAACTTTCTTCACTTCCTTTTTTCTTTCTTTCTTTCTTCCGTCTCCTCTCCTCCCTTCTCTTTTTTTTTATTTGACTTTGACTTTGATCATTTTCCCATTCACATTTTTCTCTTGGCCTCCTTTGATTTGTGATGCGAAACTCATCGGCGAGTCACTGTTGCTCTTTTCCACAGTGTTTATGTGTAAAGCTGAGTAAAGGAAAGAAATGCTCACCACTCATCATACAGACTGCATATTATATACTCGCAGATAGTTACAAACAAAGGGGCTCACGTACTGATACGAAATACAGTATATAGTATATGTATAATGTATACATAGTACACAGTCAACAATATCTTTGCTTCGCTTTACTCAGTCGGCAGAGCGGACAGACAAGTCTCGGCTCCTGTGCCATTTCTTCCCCTTTTTGGTCCTTTCTTACTATTTTCGTTCAGTCTCAATGCATTTATGTCGTTAGTATTCAAAGGGAAGAAGAGCAAGAGGAAAATGAGTGGAAGATGAAGGAAGCTGAGATCAATTCTCACGAGATGGTTTCTTCTACGTGAGAATTGCCGTTTTTTGTATTTAGTTTGTTGATTTTTTTCAGTTTCCGCCGTTCATGTTATTTCCCTGGATTGGATTGGATTGGATTGCCTTGATGGGCTGGATTGAATAAGCATGCCCGTAGCCCTAGTAGCCGTAGCCGGGCCCGTTGCCATCATAACCGTGAGTAAATAGCTCGAGGAAATCTTAACGAACCGAATCACAATTTTTCCATACAACATACATATTATATGTATAATGGTGTAGTGCAGTATATAGATTAAGTTCTTGCCTGTACCTGCATGCATTACATATGTACGTGCGTACGTATTATGTATCATCACACAATATTGTGTACATGACTTTTACAAAGTTTTTTGGGGCGTCATCAATCATCCACCCGCTAACTCAACTTGTTGTCCTCTCGCTCCGCTCAAAAGTTTGCCGTCTTCAGCCCCTGTCTTGGTTCATGTAGTCAGTCCACACGAAAAAGTTGGGCCAAGCACAAGGAGCAATGTGTAAAAGATAAAGAAGTTGGGGCTGGAGCGGAGTTGGACAACTCTTTTCCTGTTCCTCGATAATTTTTCTGCATAATTTGTATTCCCTTGATCACCATCGTCTCATACGTCATTCTTCTCGCTCCTCATTCCCAGTCTAAAGAAGATGTTCTCTAGCTTTTTTGCAGAGTTTGCAAAAATTCGAATGAATGTGTGAACCAAAAGTGAGAGGCTGCGTGTGCGTGGACTCTGGATTGTGGAGTGTATGTATAATGTATATGGGCAAGGGAAGATGGAATGGAAGATTTCCTGCAAGTTTCCACCAAGAATGTGTATCGCTGTTGTAAAGTTGTGAACTGGACGGTTGGGACAAATTACAAACTACTCATGTGATAACGCGCCAAAACCCCACAAAACATGACAAAACAGACAGAGAGAGACGGAGAGAGAGAGAGAGAGAGAGATTTCTATAGGGATAAAGATGAAGATTGAGATCGGGAATGAATTCCGCAGTCGACAACTCGATCGGGGTCTCGATTCTCGTCGAGATCAAGATGAAGATGAGGTTGGCGAACATTTAGGGATATAGGATGGGGAATGAGAGAGAGAGAGAGAGAGAGAATGAAGAAAGAGGGCGAGAGGCGAATGGACGGACGAGAGAGTCGTAGAAAGTGATGACATGATGTGAACATGAAATCCAATTCCTCTTCGTCCATCTGTTTTATGTCTTTTGGCTCTCAGACGGAATGTGGACAACTCAACTCGAGTCGAGTCAAGCAAGTCAGCTCAACTTGAGTCGAATCCTTCCTTCCTTCACTCCGCTCCCTCCACCATTTCAATCTCAACTACAGCTCTGTATTTCTTGCACATTGTACATACGTACATGTGTGTGTGTATGCAATGAACGATGAACATCATGCAGCTTACTTGTTTTTCGACGCCTCACTCGTATTCCGTGTAATGAGTGTAATTTTGGAGATCAGTCATCAAACAAAAACTAATAATATCCGCATCCGCAACTCATGCATCACCACCCCAACCACACATCAACGCCCCACAACCTAGAAACGGGATTCGGGAAAAATCCGTCGTGAAAAAATGAGCAAGACAAATTTCCTGATGAAGGAATTGACTCATTCGAACAAAGTTTTGGCTAAAATCTAGCAGAATCGTATTTGAGTCAAGAAAAGCGAATGCTAATAAAGTTGCGGCTCAAATACAATTATCAATTATGCGGAATTTTTTTTTGTTTAGATAGACAAATATCCCACCCTTGTTTTCTTTTCCTTTTTTCCATTCTTTCTTTCTTTCTTTCTTCCTTCATGCCTTTTCCGTCATTTCCTCTCCCTTTTTCATCTTGTCCCTTTATGAACATGAACAGATGTTGTTGATTTTGGGTGTACAAAAGCTTTTCCAAGGGTCAAAACTTGGATTTAGATTTGGATTCGAATTTGGAAGAGGAGAATCCTTTTTCTATAGATGGATTTTTACGTTACGTTGTACGTCAGACCTCTTGGATGGATGTCTGGAGGATAGAAAAGGGAAGGCATTAAATGGGAGAAGGTAAAATTCTTGGATTGTTCATCGCACACAGAAATGAGAGGAGTCCATCTCATTTTCCGTTTCATCCATCAGTTCATCAAGGAGGAGGAGGAAGAGGAGGAGATGGTGGAAACGGAAAGTGGAGAAAGTCAAAATGTGGAAGGAAAGGGAGAAAGAAAGAAAGAAAGGAAAAGAGCAACAAACAATAATAAACCCTTTTACTTGCTTTCCTTCCGCCTTTTAGGATTGCTCACAGCACAAGAAGTCCGTGATTCTCTCTGATTTTTCCTTCTCATCTTTTCCTCTCATCTTTTCCCAGAGAATCAAGAGAACAGTCCCTGGTGGGCTTCTTTCCTTTTTTCCAGCATCTGCTCCTCATTTCTATAGAGAGAGAGAGAGAGAGAGAGAGAGAGAGAGAGTGAAATAGAGATACTTCATCCATCCATCCATCCATTTTCCCTGCTTGACTTTCTCCGCGTTGAAAGGAATAACAGGAGTCGTTTGTTCCAGGAGCTCCAGTTACAAGTTACACATTACATTACATTGTACATACACTGCACTTTCTCCTCTACATTTCCTTCCCTCTTCCCTACTCCTATTCTCATCCTCATCCTCATCCTCATCTTGGCCCAGCCGGCGTCTCAACGTCTGAAAGTCTCTGCCCACAGTTACACAGTCCTTGCCTTCATTTGGCTCATGTGATGAAAAATCAGAGACACGGATTCCCATTACGACAATCACAAGGAGAGAAAGAGAGAGAGAATCGGCGCAATGAGTATCAAGATTACAAACATTTCTCCTGTACTTTCTCAAATGGGGAGGAAGCACTTGGCTCGTTACAGACATTTGATAGGATTCTATCACGTGTACAATGTACAACTATAACCATAAGACAACTACAAGAAAACACACACACACACACTCAATGGACACAAAGTAGCACATTTTCTTAATTTCTCTAAACAATATAAAAACAAAAGTCAACCCGTCGTCCTAAAAATCTCTACCAATCCAGAGCAAAAGAAACAAATGTTTTTAATCCCTTTGAAAAGGTCGCATAACTTTTCCCCTTTAATGCTTCAGCCCTTTCCTCAGTTTATATGCTTGACTTTTTGTACAAATGACCCCTTGACATCGAAGAGTCTGCCATATTGTTAAATAACAAGAATTGTTCAATTCAGTTCAATTCGATTCAAAACTTTGATTGCTCACTCTCTTTTTGCTGCTCTCTCTCTCTCTTCCAATTTGAACAAGGATAATTGGAACTTAACTAGATAATGATGAGTAGGCGGAGGAGGCAGATGGTACTGAATTGAGCATTTAGTTACTTTCAATACCTTTGATTGTGATCATCAGCCTAAAAAACATGGGTATTAACTTTGGGGAGGAGTCAGCAATAAAATCAAATGGAAGAATGAAGTGACTTTAATTTCCGCGTAAAATCAATGTTCTCGACAATTTCCCAGTCGCCATCAGTTGACACCCCTGCATTTAGCATTTACTTACATATAGTTGGATTTCATACGTTTCACATCACATGATACACATTAATACACATATTATGCAAAGTGTAAAAGGGCAAGAAAGAAGAGGTGGATTTCTCCTGTCCATGCAACATTCTCCAAATTCAACCCAATTTATTTTCCTGATGCTCTCCTTTTTGGAGGACACTCAATTTTGTCGAGATTTTGGCGCCTTTGATGTGGTGAGAGTAATTCCCTTAAAGTCTCTCTCCTCACTGTATAATCACCATAATGATAATGATCAAAATGATGATAATAATAACTAAAATGGGTTCGTATATTCTGTCACTCTGTTTGTGGATTATGGATGACAGTTGTACACTGTACACTGTACACTACAACATGATGCATATGTATCAAGTATAGGAAGAAGGTGGAAGATGTGTTACGTGAGTTTCATCCCACTTTCTCCTCTCTAATTATTTCTCATTTACGGTGACAGGGGGAGGAGGAGGAGGAGGAGGAGAAGCCTGCTCTATTGCTAGAATAAAGAATAAGAACAGGAGAGAGAGAGAGAGAGAGAGATTTCTCAAGATGTGCCCATTTCCAAGTTTCAACAAGAACAAGATGCTTCAACAGGAGAGTGCTGAGTAGAGGAAAAGTGTGTGTGTGTGTAAATGTGTGTTTGTGTGTGCGGATTGTAAAGTCAACAGAGGACGTGCATTTTGAGGAAGAGAAAAAGAAAAGGAGCCGCCAGGCTGCCGATGGGAACAACGTGCGGAGAATTGGAGAACAGAGCGGAGAAAACTGTTTAATAATTGCCATGTGACTCTTCGCAAAACTACAAAGTCTTGAGCCAACAGACACATGAGAGAGAGAGAGAGAGAGAGAGAGAGAGAAATAGGGAGAGAACTAGAGAAGAGAGTGGAAAAGAGTCAAGTGAGCAGCAGAGATTCAAATGCTCAGCTCAGCAGCTCAATGTTAACATTGAGATTGTGCCTGCCTGGTGTCTTGTCTGCATATGTATATTATGTATATTAGAATGTATAAGTAGAATAAAGGTAACATGTAAAATCCTTTTGCTGGGCTGTGAAAATGTGGATGTGAATTTCCAGGGAATTGTGCATGAATTTAGACCGTGAAATCCAGCCAGCCAGCGAGTCGATCTGTCAACTCACCTAGAAAATGTGCTGAAAAGCAAGAGGGGAAACTCTCTCTTTTAAGTAAACTGTAAACTCTCTCTCTCTGACTCACGTCACGATATGATATGATCCGCATTTCCCATAAATATGATTCTAACCAGATTTCAACTCGAATCATCTCTTTTGCTTCCTCTCTCTCTCTCTCTCTCTCTCCTGTATGGTGCTGTCTGCTGAATAATACATGAAATAACTCCACTTTTGTTTGTTGGCTTTAATCGCCTCGTTTCTCGCTTTTCTCTTTTCCATCTCTCCCTCTGTCTCTCTCTCTCTCTCTCTCTCTCTCTCTCTCTCTCTCTCTCCTTTCCATTCCATCCTGAGCTCCTTGCTCTTGTTCCCCTTGTTCTAGTTCCTTGCCTCCAGGAAAAAGGAATTAACTCCCATCCACATTATTTTGTATTTACTCTAGAATTTGTGTTGTGTTGAAACTCATTCCTTCCTTCCTTCCAAGAAGAAAAGAATCTCTTAAGTAAATGTTGACGAGTTCATCGTCCAATTATTAGGTTATTATTCCTTAATTAATTGTACCATTATCATCCATTCGACCATTAAGTATGTAGTTAATTATCATTATTATTTCACGTCGCTTATTTATATGTACACCTGAAACCTGTAATACAATGCTGTGCATCAAAATAAACTCATAATGAGGACTGCTGGATTGACTTACTTTGGCAGCAGTTGTAATATTATAACCCGGTGATCCCGCTGGACCTGCATGTCAAAAAAATTAATTGTTAGTTATTTTGATGTTATATTGCAATAAAATAATATTGTGGTAAACAACAATAGTAATTGTTTTTTTTCTCCAGTATCTTTTGTTTATATGTTATTAAGATTAAAATGTCTGAACAAAATATTACCGGGTGGTCCTCGATCTCCAGGCAGACCCTTGAAACAGAACACAAAACGGTGTCATTTTCACAAATATATTAAATTCAATTAAAACTTTAGAATATGACGATGGAAGATAGGATAGTAGATATACCTATGTAGTATTTTCCTACTTAATCTACAGATTCACGATTTAAAAGTGAGTTTAAACTTTTCTCTTTCCTCTGACAAAAACTAAAGTAAATATATTTCCTTTATTTGGGACCTTTGCAAATTAAATGTGTATTTAACTAAAACTTTATTCGGTGTTCAGTCTGAGAAAAGTTATTATAACTCGCCTTTGAATATAAAAAATTACATAAAAAACAAAAGGCATTTTGTGTCAAACAAAAGGAATTAAAAAATGAAATTAAAAAATAAAATAAAATACCGGTTCTCCGCGAGGTCCATCAAGACCGATAGGCCCCTTTTACCAACAAAAAAAAACAATACAAAAGTAAGAAAAAAAATGACAAAAAACAAAACCACGAGGGGGGAAAGATAAATAAATAAATTGAACAAAGCTCAAAAAATAATTGTACTGCAAAATGACAAAATCAAACTTAAAGTCGGGTCCAAATAAGTCAGAGTCAAGCTGGGGGATAAATCAGTCAGAGGGGAATAATGAAATGAATGTATTGCCATAATATAATGGCAACTTGTAATTGATCAAAAGAAAGTAAAAGTCAAATAACTATAGAAATGATATGAAAGAGCAAGGAAAGGACAAGTCAAGGAATTTCCGTCGTACAATAATAGTAATAATAATAATATCATGTTTTCGGTTTCAGTTTCTCCTCTTCCTTTCTTACTGTTACTACGAATGAAAGGGAAAAGAGGCATGGAAAAGGCCCATAAAACAGATGCAACAAAAAGAATAAGAATAAGGAATGAGGCATGGAGCAGAAAGATAAAGACGGCCGATCATATATATTAAATTGAATTGAATTGGGAAGGACATGAAAGGAAAGGAATCCAAGGAGAAAAGACGGGGAAAAGCAAAGGCAAGAAATCATGAGAGGAGAGTAATAATATAATATATAATTTTAGGCAACGTATATCGTCCATCGGCCATCGACTTTTTCCCGTCTTTCTTTCTTGCCTTTCCCTTTCTTTCTTTCTTTCGTTCTTTCCCTTTCTTTCTTTATGACCACAATGTGTCCGTCCGTCCGTCCATGTACGTACGATATACATACTACTGTATATGTATGTATACAACGTAAATTTATACGGACACTCTGAGATTTTGCTGCTCCTTTTGGTTGGCGAATTATCACTCCTCTTGTGGAGCTGGACACTGTGAGCATTGGACAAGAATACAGAAAAGGAGGGACATGGACATGGTCGAGATGGATGGGGAATGTAAAAAAAATAAATGAAATGAAATGAAATAAATTGAACCGTTTGAACTGAGCTGTCCTACGCTGTCCATTCCCATCTTTTCTCCCATACAAAATCCAAATCCCAAGAAAAAAACCCAACCAAATTACCAAAGGGAGGGAAAATTATAGAAAATGCGTAATTTATTTCTCTGTTCATGTCACACATGCTATCTGTACATGCGGCTTCCAAAGATTGTCTACACACAACTCATTCTTTCAGATAACTCTTCTTAGTTTTTATTCAGTTGAGATAGAAAGATGGTCAGATTGAGAAGGGAAGAAAAGATGGGAAAAAAGTCAGTAGCCAATGTCAATATATTGCGTAGTTATAACACAGAGATGGAGTCAACTGGAGAAACGGGGATTCAGGGAACGGAAATTAAGGGGATTCCAATGAAACATAAAATAAAGCGAATGAATTGCCATGTCCAAGTGTCCAAAAACGTTCATCCTTACAATCCTATACAATATAAAATATCATATGCGGACTGCCCACAAAATGTCAAAGTTAAAAAGTAAAACGGAGTAAAACAAAGTTCTTACGGGGAATCCATTTTTGCCCGGGATGCCTGCAGGGCCCTGTGGTCCAGGCTCACCATTTTGCCCGGGTTTTCCTTTTCTCCCGCGTTTTCCTGGAGGGCCGGGAGGACCTGCAAATAATACAGCATACAAACAGAGATTCTTTTTAATCATCGGTAATTATTATAGTTAGCAGAAATAAAGTTATGAGTTTGCGGAATGATGATGATAACAATAAAGTTGTTCTGGTCATCAAGAATATGTATGTAATTTAATTGAAGAATTAATCTAATCACTACTCGAAACATTGAAGAATCTGAGTATGAAAAGTATGTTGTATATCTTTGTGCAGTTTTCCAGCAGACAAAAACTAAATAAAATGTTTATCGAGACTAATTTTCCGTGGAAGAAGAGAGAGTGGAGAGAGTGGAGAGGATGTGAAGAATGAGAAGAAGATGCAAGGGAAGGGAAAAGGAGGGAAAAAGCACACTGTCGACATAAAATGGAGGAAGAAGAAGAAGAAGAAGAAGAAGGAAAAGACGGAAGAGGGAGAATATTGCGGGGGAAAGGAGTGGCGGAAGACATAATACCCGGATAGATTGACCAATTTGTCACAGTGTGAAGGAGCATGCAGGAGGACGAAGAGTGAGGGAGTAATCACTGCCATGTACATTGTGATCATCATCATCATGATGATGATGATGAAAAAGAGACGGAGGAGGAGGAGGAGGAAAAAAGAAGGAGGAGGAAAGAAGAAAGGAAGAAAAAGGAAGATGAGGACGAGAGCAAAGATTTTTGGCTCAGTGCCAGTCTCATCATCTACGTGACGAGAAATTACAAAAAATATCCGTTTTTTCTTTTTCTTCTTTTCCCTTTTCCAACATCTTGGTTAATTCCCTCTTCTCACTTTTTCGACTTAAGCCTCTTGTGCCTTATGCCCGCATCTTCTCACTCCGACTCACACTCAATTCACACTCCTTTCCTCCGTCCATGATATCAACTATAACTACAGATACACTACATATTATGTGTATAGACTATCAGTATCTATAATCTATAGTACAGTGGGTGGACTTTTAACAAGTTAACACTAACAACTCGATTTTACTACGAGTTTATAAACTGGGTAAAAAATTACTTTGCATACACAAATTCTTCATTTAATGGAGATTATCTTTCCAAAAAGTTTCAGCTATTTCGATG
>JAQIVE010005519.1:0-12780 GCA_034698285.1 Sminthurinus bimaculatus | reverse complement strand
TAATATCATGTTATACATTTTTTTAAATTATTCTGTATATGTATTATAAAAAACATATACATAAATGAGGAGGATTTCCTTTTTTTCGTAAAAATAATGCATATACATTTGATACTGTACTGGTTATAGAAAAAAAAATACTTGCTATGTATAGATATTATATACATGCACAGATTACAGATGTATGTACACCTATATATTTGAAAACCTGTGTCCTACTCGGTTTTATATTATAGTGAATAATGAATACTATATTGATGTGTACATGCGTGTGCTATGTGTAATATGTATAGAATCACCAATTTTATATTGTATCAATGAGAAAATACCAACAATTAAACCTATACTTGACATAAGGATGACATAATATAACTACAGTTAGAGTGATTCAATTGTGCATAATGGTCACATAATGGTTTGTGTTTATCCATATTTGCATACACAATATACATGCTACCAATTATTAGTTGTTAAGTAAGTAAGTATATTAGCCATTCATTTAAATATAGAGAGAATTCTTCTATTCATTTGGATTTAAGGCACTATTTTGTAAAAGCTATTGGACGATAAAAAATGAAAACTAAACTAAAGTTTTGTAAACAAAATAATAGAGATTATGTTTTTTTTTCTTCTGTATTCATTTTGCATACACATGTTATACTGCAGTATAACATGCGTGTCATCTTATAATCTTATAGTATGTCATAAATTGTCAATTGTCATTCATCCTTTTTATCGTTGCCGTCCCAAACTAATCCTAATTCTAGCAATTTTCTATAATAATAACACAGGCGTAAATACAAGTGTATGAGAGATATTTATGTAGATGAGGTATTATTTGTGTGTGAATGTGTGAATATTATTATTTATTTTGTTTAAATGCCGAAAATTGAGGTGTTTATGTTTTTAAGTATGTATATTTTTCTTGTCAATAGGTATATTATGCATATGTACATACATGTTATCATTACATGATGTTATTATTTACATCATCATCTGTTGTAGTTTGTAGTGTAGCAGTAAGTATGTAAGGAGTATCATTATTATTGTAAAGATATATGTTGTGTAATATACATACATATACAACAAAGTTTGTGTACGTGTATATATTATAGCATAATATAAAATTACTTATATTATAATAGACCCCCGAGAGATAGTCATAGAGAGTTGCTGTTGAGGGAGACGAGGAGAAAAGTGGGGTGAAAAATTTAGTTCGTGCTTTCGAGATACTCGGAGTAATAAGAATCTGAAGAAACATAAAATAATATTTTGATTCTACCGTCGTTTTTACTTCACTTTTGAACTTTGGCCATGGACAAGAATTCACACTTACTGGTAACTAATCTTTCACTATTTAAAATATGAAACTATTTAATGTATTTAACGAAAGGAATTTAAATTTCACTTTTGACAAAACCTCTGTGTATATGTGTGTGTGTGTGTTCCCCTTTCCTAAAAATGGCGTATATCTGACACACAAAGTGAGAGTAAGAGAGATAGACAGACAGACTCTTTTGCTCGGCACTTTTCCACTTTGGGAGCGCTAGGAAAACTGAAATGGTTAAATTTTTGTCCAACTAGTTTGAAATTTTTCGAAAAAGTCACTGGGCTCTGAAAGTCTCGGTCGGACGTTTGTTGGCACAAGAATGAGAGCACAGTATTTGGCTTTCGTAAAGTGGAAATATTTTGGTTTGGGAGGTACTCTTCTACAAGCTAAAGTCATATAATACTCTACGTTGTATAGAATCAGATGGAGAACGACGAGAGAGAGACCATAGGAAAACACATAGGAAAAAAAATATTTTTGTGCATTGGCAAATACGATTTTGAGATGGGTTGGCTTTGAAGGGTGGAGTTATATTCTACGCCTGGGCTCTCTTTCTCTCTCTCTCTCTCTCTCTCTCTTTTCATTCTCTCCAACTCTACTGAAACTCTAAAGGAATATAATGTTATGGATAGAGAGGACGACGACGATGAGAATTTCGTCTTCGTTTTTTTTTGGTCCACAGCCACCCACCATAATAATGATCATCCTATCCTACTAGTACTATAGGCTTTTATTTTATCAGGTTCCCTGGCCTTTTTCTGAATGAGATTTTTTTTTGTTATTGGAAAAATAGAGAGTTTATAGGCTTCTGTCTAAAAAACTAATCCAAGATAACAAACTTTTACTATATTATTATTATGGGAACACACAATGATGATGACATGTTGTGTACCCTGTACCCCAATCACCAATACTATCATTAATTTCTGAACAAAAATACTTTTGTGTGGATGTAGGCGATTGTTTTGGTGTTATTTTATATATGCAAAGAAATGATGGTACTTATTTGCTCAGGTACCTTTATAACTAAGATGAATCGTCCATCGTCCATCATAATAATATAAATATGTCTTATGCGTAAATACATTTGTGCCTATACAATTTTTTGTACTATGAAGTCTCAAATCTCTTTTTCCTTTGCTTTTACGTGTTTTTGCTGGAGAAAAAACCCCCGAAAATTGTTTGTGCCTATATGATTTAGGTACATTTTTCATGTAAGGTTTTTAAGTGATGCTGTTCGACGTTCGACCTCCAAAATTCATGTATCACCTTTTTTATCGTTGATCCTAAAACACTACAGAATTAAGGGAGGGGTCGTATGAGACCTTCCGTTCATATTTAAGCAAAATGATCCCAAGAATCTGGGGCGGTTGTCATGGGGAAATTTGAAATGTATAAAGGTCCGGGGTTTCCTGCTAACTTAACATCAAAAAACGTGTTTTGTTGTCAAAGTTTATGTGAGATTAGGACAAAAGTTATTAATATGTAAAATGTTGCTTAAGGGTATAGAAAGTGAAACACACAGTCAAAACCTATTTAAGGGGTATAGTGTTCAACAGTCTGAGTTGTAGATATTCTTTTAAATGACAAATGGAACTAGTATAGTTATAAGATAAACAAGCCTATAGCTTAGATCTTTGGATCCACATTATACTAAAAAATATCTACCCGGCAGGCAATCAACATTCAGTTTTACCTATAGGCCCCGCTATTTCGCATATTATTATGACTGTCGATATCATAAATCTTGCATGTACTTATGGAATTCATAATTTACAAAATACTTATCATGTGAGTTATTTCTATCTCTATACGCTGAATTTTAAATTTTAATTTTTTCCACATATAATTCTCTATATACTTTGCACCCGCTATCAATTATATACCGACCGGCGGGTGCGACAATAATAATAATAGTATGACGGATAAAAACTTATACGCGCGCGAAAGCAGAACGCCAACATCTAAAACATGATCCCGTTTTTTTTTGCAACTTTATAACATTGTTATACAATTTTACCAAACCTTTGGCGTAAAAATTATTACCTCTTTATAAAAATGGATGAGTGTTTGTGTTTAAATTCTTTATAATACATACATACAGATAGATTGTAAGTACTTAATTTCCGTCTCGCCGTTCCCTTTGAATTATTGGGGGATTTCGTTTTTTGAAAGTTAATTCGTAAACCTATACTTTTTTATGTGTTCTGTGTATGTGTATTTGTGCTGTGTGTTAAAATATTATTGTCTACCCACAGCAATGTTTCATTTGTTTATATAATTGATCCTTCACATGATTTCCCTGACATGAAATGCATGAAATACAATTTTCTACGGGATTGTTATGTGTATCTAATGGTGGTCTAGCTAAATGTAATAATTCTTGTGGTTTTCAGAATGAGTAGCTATCCAGCAAGGAGATGGCTGACGGTGGCCAAAGACTCCTTGATGTCATAGAGTGAGTTGTTTAAATTTTGTATTTTATACCTAATTAGTAATTAATGTAACTCATCGATGTCTTGCATTTAAAAAAATTGGGCTTTTTACTATCTATTTACTATTTACTACACTTCTATAAACCTATAAAAACTGTAAACTATGTAAATTGTAATGTCTGTATCAAATGCAAAACATGTTTCGTCCCTCTTGTCATGATTATGTCCAACAAGCAATGCTTGTTTTTAATTCTTTATTCCTTTATTTTGGTCTAATGTATTTTATATTGTGTATTGTATAGTATATTATAATGTTTTATTTGGTACATATTATACATACATATTATATATTGTGCATAATATATTATGTGCTCTTTGTTTATTTTCTTGTGTGTGATCATGTTTTTATTTTGTTTTGTACTGTGTTGTCAAAAGTTCTAATGCATGTTTTTTTTTAAATGTCTATTTGATATAGTGATGTCTTTTCTAGTGATCCGAATGCGCTTGAAAATTTTTTGGGTGGATTGACATCGTCTGCATCATCGGATCATCTTCTACCGTCCGAGGAAGGTGGGGGAGAGGGAGGAGGAGGAAGTGGAGGAACCGAGTCTGCTGTGGATACTGTTGTTGCCTCATTAGCTCATTCGTAATTACAGATAATTTTTATTGCATTTAAATTGAAAATTGATTGCTACACTGTAGACAAAGTTAAGAAATACAATAATTTGAAAATTATAGTATATTTTTTATTTTTTATAGGCTAGCCAATGCTGAGTATGATTATAAAGTAGATTCACCAAATGATAACCTCTTTGACACTCTTGAAGCCTCATCCAATACTTTGACAGATATTTCCCAGTCATATGTTCCATCAGATTTTGATAATTCTCATGTTTATACCCTCAGCAATGGTTTATCACACCATCATCATCATCATCAGCACCATCACCTTGACCATCATCAGCAACAACAACAACTTGAACTTACGTCCACCGCCACTACGGGACAAATTGTAAATGTCAACTCTAGTAATAGTAATGGTAGTGGTGATAATGGAGGTGACTTAAATGTTGAAAACTTGGTCAATTCAACCCTTCAGCAACAATATGGTAATTCTGTCTGTGATTCAACTTCCTCTTTCGTCCACTCACAACAACAACAACAAAATGCTACGACGTCGTCAATTAATACTTTTAATAGTAATAACCAACAAACATTTAGTCAGCTGGCAGACCTCTCAGACCTCCACACTACTCAACAAACACAACAAATTGTTTCGCAAATTCCTAGTCTTTCTTCAACTAATAATAATAGTTGTCATAGTGGTAATAGTAACAGTGTTAATAATGGTAGTAATAATAAAGCTATTAGTGGTTACTGTAATAATGATAATAATAATAGCGCAAGTCTTCGGGGAGTAGTGACGACGTTGTCGACAACGAATTCTTCTTCAAATTTGATCTCAACCGTTGCAAACACCTCCAATAGTAACAATAATAATAATAATAATACCACAAATACAAGCAAAAGAACTAACGTTAGTAATAAAATTACTAATAATAATTTGATTAGTACTACTAATGTGTCCTCTACTATAGATACTACTACTACTACTAGTTCAACAAAAACATCAAACACTAATACTTTAAATGCCACTAATTCAACTACTATTCAAGCAACACCATCACCATCAGGAACAACAGTAATAACAACAGCAATTAATCATTTGAGTACGACGACAGGAATCGCCAGTACCGCTCAACAACAACATCAACAACAACAAATTCAATTACAGCAACAACATATTAAAGAAATTTCAGCTCAAAATATATGTGGTGTTATTAATAATGTGAATAATTTAAGTTCTGAATCACGAATTTTAAATAGTAATCATAATAATACTACTAATCAAATCGGTCTTCAAATTCAGCCCCAACAACAATTTATAGTCAGTGCTGCCGGACAAAATATCAATCAAATAGTTTCACATCAGGGTCAGACTGTTAGTTTATCAAATATGACAATGGGTCAACACTTAATGACAACAAATTCTACCGGCGGGTTAATATCAAGTGTGATTGGAGGTGGTCAAGGAACAAATTTGATGCAAATTCAATCTGCACCTGGCCAAGCTCAACAGTACATTGCTATTGAACAACCACAAATACTAGCGAATTGTGGTACTACATTTGGAGCGATACAACTCGCTACCGGTGGTACTCAAACGTATGCAGTGTTACCCAGTGGTCCGCAAATATTTTCAAATGCAATAGTTCAACCTCAACAACTTTCAACCTTAAAAAATTCATCAGGTCAAACATTCTTTCAAACTTCAACAGGATCTATTGTTGCTGCTAATACTATCCAGGGTTTACAAAATGTTCAAAATATCTCCACAATTAGAGCAAAACAACCCCAATTACTACCAAAACCAGCTATACATACAATTACTAATTTAACTTCTAATCCAACAAACCCTAATATAATCAACGCTAGTAATAACAGTAATAATAATAATAATAGTATAACGATAAATAATGTGTCAGCTAATGCTGGTGATAATAATAATATAAGTAATAACAATACTATTGGCGTTGTTTCATCTTCTGGTGAAATACAACAGCAACAACAACACAGTGTTAGTGTAAACATGGGACAATTAATTCAGCAAGCCCAACATCAAGTACAAAATAATGCTGGAATTAATAGTATTGTTACATCTATGGGTTCAAATGTAAATTTTTCCCAGCCATCTTTTACTATTGGTAATGCTGCAGGTCTCGGTCAAGTAATGGTTTCCGGTGTAAGTAATATGAATTCTATGACATCACCGCAACAAACTCATATACAAGGAACTATCGTCTTGAATCAGGTTATTATTACTAATATAAAAATTACTGTAAAAAAAATAATTATTGTTGTTATTTTTACGTTTTGCAAATTTAAAAAATTCACATTTTTGTTTTAGTGCCGCATTTGTGTACAATAATTTGTGTATGATGTACATAATGTATACCTACCATTTTTTTGTTTTCATACTTTTCAATATGTAGTTTTTTTTAAATGCCGAAGCGTGATTTTTTTTGAAGGCTTATTCTTGTCGTTTTTTTAGAATCTTTACGTATGACTATTATTTCCCCCCCCCTTTTCGCATATGTACTACTGTGTATTTATGTATCTTATGTAAATGAGGTTTTCCGCGGAAAAGAGTGCAAATCGTTTAAATGATAATATGTGTAAGAACACGTACTCTTTTCCGCGGGGGATTTCCTGCAAAAAGTATAGTAAATTATTGCATATAATTTTGATGTAATAATATGTAATATGTATAATGTATATATATACTTTACGAAGCATGCATTATTTTGTTACGTAATAACGTCTATAGCCTGTAGTCCTCCAAAAAAAATAGTTAAGGCGAGTTCCAGAGTTCATTTGCATGTAGCTTTACTTTACTTGAAGTTTACACGGCAGTGACGGTAGTCTATATATTATACTTGAAATGGATGGTTTTAAAATTAACTTTTCTGACATTTTACGGGACGTCGACGTTGTACGGTACAATACAATGGGATTTGAACTTTAAAAATGTGTTATTGTCACACTATTTGTAAAATCTTTACCGTCAAAATAAATGTTTTGACCTTTTACACAAGCTTCAAGTAATGTATAATGTATGTAGATATTTACATAAACTCTGGATTCGCTTTTGCTTGTGAAAAAACGTTTTGAAGGTTAGTTAGCATTATTAGATGATTTTATTTTGCTTCGAAATCTCACAGGGAATGAATGTGAATATCCTTTACCTTGTATCAAATTTTAGCTGTCGTTTTTATGGTTAAAAGGACGAAATAGTATTTTAACCTATAAAAAATACTCTTGTATTTATGTGTATTGCTTACATATGAAATATTCATATTATTCCATATTATATTAGACACTTTGCGTTCGCCCTTACTTATAAAACTTATACCATGCTTTAGTTAATTGCATAAGTTTTATAAGTTTTATAAGTAAGGGCGAATGCAAAGTGTCTATTCTATTCTTATACACGTGTATACATAATTTATGTCACTGCTTAAAACTTGTTGTTCATGTCTTACTTTAAATGAATAACCCTAACATTGTTTCGTACACCATTGTTGAGTTTGGTGCTATTATTAAATGTATTATATAAAAAAGTACAAATTGGAATTTCTCCCTTGTCCCTTGCCACTGTTTATTATTCATTATATTTTATATAAAGTTCTTGCTCCTTTTCTTCTTTGTGTATATGTCCTTGATAATCTATAGAATAGCTAATAACTTCTATACATTAGCTAACATCGTTATAATTTTTCCACGGCTGACCTAACCTGACCTGACCTGACTTAACCTACCTTAAATAAATCTATAAATCAGATGTAAATTCTATAGAATATCTAGATAATCTTTAGATTAGCCAGCTATTCTATAGAATAGCCAATTCTATATATTATCAAGGATATAAGTATACACAAAATATATCTTTTGACCTTTGAGATGAACCTCTACTCTGACTTTTCCACGTCTGTATTTTTTGAAAAACAGTATTTTAAAATATGTTTACTTTATGTATATTATTTTAATGTACCTGTAATTTATATTATGCATTTCTTTAAACATAGAAATAGGTATTGAGAAACTTCTGTAGACAAATTTTGTACATTATGTTTGCACTAAAAGGAATTTTGAATTCAATCATGTGTCAACATTATATTTTTGTTTTTCAATTAAAAAGTTTGGGCAGCCAGTACTTGTCCCTACTGCTGGAGCCAGTCAAAATAATGGATTACAATTAATCTTGAGACAACAAGCAACACAGCCTCAAATGCTTACAATACAGCAGGCTCCTGGTTCAACTTTAGGATCGCAGGCACCTGCAAATTGCAAACCCATCGTCCGATATGTGCCTCAAATGCCTCAAGTAAACTATATACATATAATGAAATTCAACAATGCAAACAAACAAAAAATGAGCAATTTATCTAAACTCTAAAACAAAATGTTACATCTAACATATGATGGTGATTATTATTATTGTAGACTTTAATATGTGTATTCACACATTAGATTGGTTAGCTAGTGGAATCATCATTGTAGTTTAGAATGTTATTTTGTATTAAGGATAAGCCTGAAAACTGAAAACCGTACTTTGAATATCACGCTTCGAGTATAACAATAAATTTTAAACTGTAACAATATGTTTTTTCAAAATGAATATGGAACTTACACTCAAAATTTAAAAGTCAGGAGTCAGGACTAATAATAATAATCATTAAGTATCACCATTATCATATATTATACATATAATATTATCATGTCTGATGGAAAGTGATATTTGTGCATTATCAGTTTCTATATAGGTATGTGAAATTCTTCATGTCGAGAAACATATTGGTGAAAATTGGTACATGGATGAATTAGGGGCAAAAATTATATACATAGCAAACACCAAACACGTATATGTATACTTCTTTTGGATTGCTCAACATGGAGAATTTTAATATCGAAACAAGTGCGCCTATAGATATTTAAAATGTGGGGTTTTTTCTATTCAATTTTATAGAACCAAACAGTACAAATTCAACAAATTCAGACATCAAATGGTCCAGCATTTATAGCGGTTCGTTGTCCACCGACAACTCAAGCTTCTCAACCATCATTTGTTTCTTCACAAATTCAATCATCAGAACCTCATGAGCCTACACAACAACAACCACAACAATCTAGTACTTCCATACATTCTTCTTCTATGAACACATTACAGCAACAAACAGTCGGATCCATCACTCAACAAAATCAACAGCAACTTACAATAAAAACTGAAAAGGTATATTATATTATATTATAATGTAATATTTATATTAACAGTAGTATTACCTAGTTGAGTAATTTCGAGTTAAAAAAATATTCATAAATGTATTAATGTCCATGTTTATTTCAGGTTGAAGTTCAAAATAACGTTCAACTACAGAAAAATCAAGCAGATTCGCCAGGACTTCCCCCTCCTCCCCCAGTTGTTGTTCCTACTCCTAAAAAGAAGCCTCCCAAGAAAAAGAAAAAAGTTACATTAGATTTAGATGAAATTTTAAAACAGTCAGGTATAGGCGATGAAGATTTACAGGATGACTCTTATTTTGAAAATTCCTTACCCCTAATGGATAATACAGAATCAACAAATGGATTTTCAACTCCAACAAATGTTATGCACGCTCAACCTACAAAACTAAATGGGTGTTTACCAAAATCTCAAAATCTGCCTGTTAATATTTTACCTCCACATGTTCACGTCCTAAAACCTAGTACACATCAACCTGGCAATAAAAATAATCGTAATAATAATAATAACAATAATTTTACCCACAACAACGCAAATAGTTCTGGAGGAGCCGGTTCTTCCTCAACACCTAAAAAGACACCGCCTAAAAAGAGCCCACCGAAAAGAAAAGCACCGCCATTAGAAAAGAAATTTGAACCTGTAGCCAAGCAACCAACTCCTTCTACACCTCCAAATAAAAATAATATAACTAAAGTTAATGCCAGTAACTTTAACAACAACAAAAGAAAACCTGTTTCTAATTCTACACCGGCAAAGAAAACTTCATCCCCATCAACAACAACAAAATCTACTGTTAACAATTTAAATAAGCCTTCATCAATTAGTTTACCTTCTACATTACCAAATTCAAAAACATCTCCAGCAGTAAATGTGCCTATGACATCATCAAATAACACTAGTACTAACAGTACACCAGTATCAAATCAGATGACCATTAATAATAATAATAATAATACCAATGCTTCGGGGTCACAAAGAGTTGTCCAGTATAATACAATACAGTTGACGCCACAAAATCAGCAGCTACTCAGAAATATTCAAGCTCAAATTTCAAGATTAGTTGCACTTACAACTAGGAATGAAAATGAACAGACTGCTCTTCAGAAATTAATATTCTTACAACAGCAAGTAATTGCCACTGGAACTCCTGTCCTCAATCCAAACCAACTACCAAATGTAAGTGATTTTCCTTGATTTATTTAGCTTTTATTTATGTTATTTTTGATTCCAGCACATAACAGTAAGGTTTAGACTTGGGACTGTAGTTTAATTGAACACTGAGTCATTATAGATTATAAAGTAACGATAAAAAGAATAACAAAATAACATTACAGCAGAATGATTGATTTTAAAATTTAAAACATACAGAAACTAATATATATTATTATGTAGTGGGTAGTGGGTGTGTGCTAGTCTTTTGAGGTGTTGGGTTTTTATGTTTCAACAGGTTGCATATTACAGTGCAATTCAGATTTTTGTATGAAATGGTGGGTGGAGTGGGATCGGGTTTATTGCTATGTAATATATTATTTATTTGTGGTCTACTACAAGGGAAGGAGATTGATATTATTTAACACGCTGGTATAGTAACATAGTGGAAATCGCTTACTACGAACTTTACCTGCTCCTGACCTTTTACACGTTTCGCATTTTTTCGAGTCTTTGGACAGATTTTTTCACAAAAGTTATATTTTTTATGCATACAATTTTAATTTATCAAAGTATGTACAGAAAAAACAAGGAGTACGAAACGAAATTTGAGCAACCCTCTTATTATTGTGTATGGACTAAAAGTGTCAAACTGACTATTACGTCGATATTTTATTGCTTTGACGACGTTAACAATATTTGACTTGTTATTTCATGTGTTATATATAGCTAGGTGTGACAGTTTCTGGAGCACCGACCTCTACATGTACACCCATAGTAACCCAATCACTCCAATCAACTATTAATTCCAATATTAGTATTTCTCCTTCCATTTCCCGAATTTCTACCAACACAACTCCGACCTCGAACGCTACTATTAGTCCAAATTCAAGCTTCATTACTGGTCAAAATGGTGGTGGTGGTGATCAAATAGTGGTTCAGGTCAACACTGACTCAACACACCAATTACTACCAACTATAGCAACACAAAATGATTTATTAATCAAGGAAAAGACTGATGTAAACAAAACTGTTTCTTCTGGAGATGGAGAGGATAAGGTAAATAACTACTCTCAGCTCACAACACGTTAGGCCCTTCCTTTTTCATCTTGAATCTTGTATGCGTTAGTTTTTTATTTCGCTCTAATGAAAGTAAATGTATGGCTATTTACATAAGTACAGTACATACAGTACACGCAATTTCTACGAATATATCGTACTGATTTGCTTAATAGTTTTTGTTTATTTTTATATCTCTTAACCAGCAATATTTGTAATCAATAAGTTAAAAAAATTATTTATAATTATATAATTATTTCTTAGATATGTTTACGCAACAGAACAATTTCTTGTTCTTTTGTAGCTCATTCTATTCATTTAATTACGATTAATGGTTAATATTTTATAAGGGTGTTTATTTTGCACATGCATTTAATTTGGCCTATACTATATACTACACGTAGTGCTTGAAAATATTATCAGTACGTAGTCAATTATAACTTAATGCTTAATCCGCCATCAGTGATTTTTTTTCTTGCTTCGTATTTAAAATTTTGGAGATGGTTGACTGACGGTGACAAAATTACTATAACTATTAAAAATGTACAGAGTGGCTGAATAAATTCCAATGACTAGAAGTGTTGACCATTGTTTTGATATCAGTCTCGTCCAGAACTGTCTCCAGAAATGTAGTGTGTTTATGTGATACGATTTTCTCTAGCCGATTACTGTATACATGCCCTTAATATTGCTTCTTAAATCATTAAGGGTTTACCCTCATCGTCATGACAACACTTTTACGACATTGCAATCTGTCGTATCTAGTAACTTTGATAGTCTTAGGCGAACAAAAATATTTAGCAAAAAGTTCATACGTGGAAATTTTTACATTTTTGCCCTGTTTTTGACATAGAAAATTTGTTTTTATTATTTCAAGACTTTTCCTGTGCGAAAACTATGGGAAATTTTCCCAAAACATGAAATTTTTGACCAATGAAACTTTTTAC
>JAQIVE010005518.1:0-12781 GCA_034698285.1 Sminthurinus bimaculatus | reverse complement strand
AATTGTGCGGCAGCATCTAGTAGTGCTGCACTTTGAATTGTCCATCGGCGCGAATTCAAAATGAAAACCGTAGTCCGGCAGCAGCACAATTCAAACAGATACGGTAAATGTTAGCCCACTTAATGAGTGTTCAAGAAGCTCTTGATGTCGACGCTACTCGCCTATAATGACAATCAAGTGGGACGGGGCCTGGATCTTCCTGCCTGTCCTGTCACCACCACCACAAAACGCTTCTACTTCTTCTTCTTCTGCTTTCCATCCTTCTCCTTCTCTTTAGTCCTGGGTGTATTTTCTCTGTGCATTCACTAATATATAAACGTATAATAATATTGTATGTATTATGTATGTATGTTACATATTTACATTTAACAAATCCACACCGACTCCTTGTATGCTGACATTTAGATTGTGTAGATACTTTTCGATAGATTTTCTTTCTCCCTCCCCAACTCTCTCTCTCTCTCTCTCCTTCACTGATCGCTAACTGGAGCTGGAACTGGAACACCGTGGTGTATGGAATGATGGCTACATGCATCGAATGGAATGGAACAAAACGGAGCTCTATGGGATAGAAAAGTAGTTGGTATTGGTAAAATAACCATCAGAATCAGAGATTCACACATATACTCATTCACGATTCAATGTAATCAAAATCCAATATAGATCTTTTATACATTATATACGTACATATTGCATGTTATTGTGTGTGTGCATGCAGCGTTCATGTTTTCTTTATTTTATGTGTCTACCGTCTACCGTCTACCTATACGCCCTTCTCATCCCCTCCTCATTGTTTCACTTCTTCTCATTTGTGGATTTTCATTTCATATAAAATATGGGAGACCTACACACACACTTACGATTAGTCTAAAACGGAGAGTATACTATGAATAAAAATTGTATTTGTACAATATTATACAGTATATGTAAATAGAGATACTTGTATTGTTTGCCATTGGCAAACTTGAAGAGCGAAGAGGAGACAATGCCAGTTTGTTTACTCGTTTTTAGGTGCGAGTACAAGCACATTGAACATAAAATGACATGCAATTACAAAATTCACCACCTTCAAGCTACAGTCAAAACACAGAGAGAGAGAGATACAAAATTGGATTATGTGTACATTACACATGCTTTTCATCGAGTTACTTTGTGTGCATTCTACAACATTTATTGTACTATATGTTTATCTGTATTTTTTAGTCATTGCACTACATATCTTACAATTTTACAGAGATAGAAAATCCATTCTCCATCTTTATTGCAGGTTCCATCGTTACCACTACTTACTATACATAATATCTGTATTACAATTACACACAGACGATTATAAAGTTGTGTGTTGTGTACTGTGTACGATATTGAAATGACCTCCTGGGTTGATGAGGGCGACGAAGTTTCACTCGGGAGAACCCCCTGTGGTCCACTAGCACTTCTCATTATCAACTATCATCGCACTCACAACACAACCTCATTTTATCCATCTTGAGCTCTCTCGACAGTTTACTTGCTCTTATATAGACACCTCAATAATATCAATCGCTCTTAAACATTGAACATGCAATAACTGTATTTGAATACAAATGTTCGAATACCTGGGCATATACATATATGCATACTGCATGCATAACATAAACATATTTATTTACAACCTGAAATGAGCACGGGCACAGCAGACTTACAAAGACTTACAAGTCAAGTGATAAAATCGAGGTGTAAATAAATGCACACCAAGTATAATGCAATGTATTAATATTACTTTATATTATTGTTGTACACTGTACCTGTACAGACATTCTTGAGAGACAGATCAAGTAAAATAAGTAGAATATAATTTCAATTGTAACAATACAATACAGTTCAACATTTGAGAATAAATACATTAGGTAGGCGAGTCGATATTCAAACCAATCGCCTAGCTGATGAATTGACTACTCAAATCTGCACATAATATGTATCATAAGGTCATAATAACTCTCTATAGTTACTTAAGTAAGATGTATTGCAGTTTGCAGAATATGTTTATATTCGAAAATATTTGTTATTAATGCCGTACTTACTGTGTATTCACAATCTTTCAGTTCATCTTGTTGTTTGATCTGTACTACTACTGAATATCAAATACAATGTCTGTACAGCATGTACATATGTATGAATTATCAAATGTTATAATGGTTTGTGTTTAGTTGTAATTTATAATGTATCTTTATCTTAATCAATCATGATTATTGATAGTACCACACATTTTAATACGCTTGCAATTATAGGTGTGCAGACACACGGTCTACACACAACACATAGTTATACAATCCCGACATATTATCTGTTATCTTCATCTGTGAATTATTTCAATACGATAATAAAGGTAATATAGTTATTGTATTAACTGTTGTTACCTGTGCTCATTGATCATGTTCACGTTCATGTTTTGCTAATTGTTATAGTGGTAAAAATATTTTTGTTGGGCAGCAAAGCAGCCACAAAGTTTCTCTCCTAGTATGCATATAATATACACATATACATGTATATAGTTATTGGTAGTTTATGACAAATTGATGTTCTCTAGCCGGTCTCAACAAGGAGACGAATAATAATAGCAGTATTGTCTGACCGACAAGTATAGAGAATGGAAACATAATAAGATATGAAATTAATTTTCCACTCCATTTGTGGTGGCTGAGAATTTTGATGGCTATGGCTCGAGCTGAGGTGAGTCGGTCGCCGACGCACGTATGTATTTATGTATGTGTACGAGATTAGGACGCCTCTACTCAATAATACTTATTTACGTACACACAATTTAAAGAAACAACATGAACATGTGTAACAATATGCAATTTACATGAAGGGGAACATGCAGCCACCATAAGACAAAACAAAAATTCAGACAACTTTTTCTCTCTCTGTGATAACAAGAGTCTTGTTACAAGACAAGGGAAGCAAAATGGAAGACAAACGTTTAACTCAGAGCTAAAAGTCTTGCTAGGCTAAACTTTCCCGTGGGACGCGTTTATAGTTTCTTTGTAGTTTATAGTTTATTGATTTGGTTCTATTTTTTGGAGTAAAATGTGATGTCGGCATGTTTAACTATTCCTAATAGCAATTTTCTAACTCTTTCTAATACATACACGATTAATAATTATATTTTCCAATCAATTAAATATAAGAGTGAGGTGCTGGCAGGCTCCAGGATTCCAAGGTTCTATTTAAGCATCAACCTACACAACTGTATGGCTATGATAATACATTAATACATGGTTGACTCAATGACGAAAACATTTTGGTTACAAATTACCATGTTTACTGATAAGTAGTTTCTCAGATGGTTTTATTCAGAAAAACTATGTAATTGAACGTCCTGATAAATGCCATAAACGCTCAGACAATTAACCAGATGAATGATCCAAAACGCACTAACTTTTCCCAGGTTTTTCCAGCCAGTGTGCGACATCTGGTATTTCTGAACTTAATTATCAAACATTAAATTGTAGGACATCAATCTACAACAATTTTAGTCTACTTTGATACTGACATCGAAATGCTCTGAATTCGTTTGAAATTGTACACTACAATATAGTTAGGGCTCCAATTATGAGGTAACAAACCTTACTTTGAGGCAATAAAGACTGTTACACATTATATGTATAATACCCAAAAACCATAAAAAACGTTTATTGTAATGATTTGAGACCACCACATAAGCCACAAGTAAGTAATTTAAAGTCAACTTCTAACTTAGCCGTAAAAGATTATAGAGCTTGTCGAGTCAACCGACCGACTGATTTTGAGTCGAGGGTTGGATAATTTCTTTGAAAAAGGCAATGCTGATAGTCCTATAGACTCCCGACTAGACGATTCCTTGTGGGTGATCACAAGTGTAAACAAAACAAACAATAAAATTATAATAATGGAGTACCATAAAGTGTAAACTATCTCTCAGAAACACAAAGGGTCCAAAAAGGATCAACTAGGATAATCATTATAATTATGAGTCTCACTGAGGATTTTGGTATGAGCTTTGTAGCCCTTTTATGGTGTGGCTTTGTATAGTGATATGGAGTCAATTTTCTCTGTCTATTGTGTATAGTCTGTATAGGTATGTTTATGTATTTTATATCATAAAAAACAATAGCGATATATTATCTTGCAATGATTTATGCTCTACCTATTTAAGGAATAGATAATATTTTGTATACATTGTAAAAATGTTAAAATCTGTCACCATTTTACTGCCAACTTTAAATTGAAAGTTGAAGGGACATAAACAACGTACAACAGTCGAGACTTCAAAACTCACAGAACCATCTACAGACAGGAATTCAAATGTTCTTGAAAGGGAGGCTTTGAAAGCAAACGTTTTTCGTAGCCATGCTTAATTTTTGGTGGAAAAAACATTATTCCATTAGGTTTTTATGTTCATGGATATTTTTCCACTTTATTTGAACACAATCAGTCAGTTCTGGATTTAGAACATTATATAATATATTGATATTCATTTTACAGTTATGTTACACGTTACACATTAATGATTCCTTATCTAGTTGTATCAGTAGTATTTTTTAGTTTAATCATAAAAATTAGTTGTTAATTAATTAATATTGCCGTTTTACGCTTCGCGAAAGTTACGATACAATATAAAATGTAAATATCGATTATAGGCTTACACATATAAATTATAAAATTTTGTACATTCATCTTTACAGCACATTCAGTGGTCACATTGGTGGTTGTCACAATCACAACTTCATCGAAAAAATATTCACACGTGTTTTTATAGTATTTACATAGCTAATTAATAAAAGCAGTAGCAGCATGTATGTATAGCTAAATTCTAAGGTAATAATGACATTATACATTTTAAAAAAATCAAGTCAGGAAAACTGTATCTAAAGAGGCTAATTTCTTAGGAATACTGTAGCCCCTGGAAACTGCATCTAGTGAGTTTGACCATACCTATGAGCATAAATAGAATTTTGATGAAGTAAGTAATACGAAGCATGCATGATATTCATATATTTTAAGTTGTATATTTACCTGGTTTCCATAATTCACGGTGGTGGACATGACGCTTCTTCCAGCGCCAAAGACTTTTTTGATTATAGATCGATCCGTTTGAAAATCCTGCGCAGGTACCTCAACCTCTGGTACTAAATAGTTAAAAAAGACAAAATGTGTAACCAGTTAATTACATTAGTTATTAATGGCTAAAATTAAGTTACAATCCACGAAGGAGAAAGAACATTCAAAACATTTGAAATTACGTTTTAAAAAATCCAAGATTAGGCTGTTGATGTAGTTGGGCATCTCTTGAGGCAGAAAATGGCCCCCTCCTTCCACGATCTTGAGTGTGAAATTTTCCACATATTCTGAGGACTTGCAAATCATCTCGAGACTAATAAATGGGTCCGAGTTCCCAACTATGAACAAAGTAGGAGTGTGTGATTTCTTCATTCCCTTGTACCCCTGTAAATGCTGCTTTAAAAGTGCCCGGAAGTAATTGACTGGTCCAATCCAGTCCTCATGACGGGAGAAAGTATATTTAAAGGCGTCAATATCCTGCTGAGTTACACTCCCACGTTTGTTGTTGAGCATACGAGTAAACATTGTGTCGAAAATTATCAGGTCCTGCTTCATCAGCTCTTTCTCCGGAAAATAGGGCAGTTGACTAAAATAATACCATCCAGCGTTTGGAACACGTTTTAATTCCATCTCCTGGAGGAAGGACACAGGATGGGGACTGCTAATGGAAATGAAGTTCTCAACCATATCTGGAAATTGGTTCATAAAGTGCCATCCCAACATTCCACCTTGACCGTGAGTCACAAGGACGCATTTCTTCCTTCCTGTTGTCAAAATTAAAAATACGGGTTAGCCAAGTTCATTTTGAAGCAATAATGTAAAAAACGATACACCCTCAATCGGAACGTTTTGAAGTTTCCTTAAAAAGGCGTTCTAAATATTATACATAATTTTATATTGAATTCCTTACCGATCGCTGTAAGAAAGTCATGAAGCTCCTTGACGAGTACTTCAACTTGGTATTCATTTCGAGATGTGGGTTTGTCCGAGTCTCCAAACCCTTTCATGTCCACTGCAACGACCCAGTAGAATGTAGACAGTTTTTGCAGCTGAAATCTCCATGAATACCAAAATTCCGGATATCCATGTATCAAGAGTAGCAGGCGATTGCTCCTGTCTCCCTTCTCCACATAGTGAAATTTGGAGCGCTGCAAAAAGGTAAAAGAATTCTTTTTTATGAATATGTTACACAATTTATGAATTATACCCTTTGAGGTATTCTTAGATTCTGAGATATTCGCATCTAAAATTTCCCGCCCGTCATTTACTACATTATGAATTCAAACTCAAATATGTACGTCTGTAATTTAACCTTTAACCAAGCTAGAGGTTTGCAACTTTCAATAAAGGTAGTCCTTGACCCAAGTTAGTGGAATATACAAAAAAGTGCTTATACCTCAAAAGGTATAAGTCCTGTGATGAGTAACATGTAATCTCAACCAGTCATTTATTCTTTTCTTTTAGGTAACACAGTGAGCATGAAGTTTATGATTATCGACAAACTAGTGAAGGTTAATTGCATGTCATTGCAGTAATCCAGAAGCTATGTTTATTTTTCCAGCCTCTTTAATTTCAAGATCATAATATTGAGCGGGTAAGGTTTATTAGTTATGTTTTAAAGATGCATTCGCACTAATTGTGCGTGCGTGAAGTCTTATAAAATGTATGTGTTATGTCATCCGACACTTTGGTAATTGTACCTTTTACCTAAATACATACATACAAATTATAGTGATAAGTTGATGACACGGTCATTCAGACAACTCATGGTTTATTTACCTCCTTCGAATTATCGCTGTCAAGTCCAAAGTGTGAATGTATTCTTATGTGTGCTTCAGTAACTACTTTCAAGATTAGGCTATCGAGAATCCAGACAGAGATTTGGAAAGAGAGAGAATGAAAAAGAAATTAAGAATTAAGACGTTGCGCTTATGAGTAGACTAAACAACAAACACTCATGCTTGTCACATGTGACAAGCACGACTTCCCGTCTCATTTGTTGAAGAGTTCATTCATTTATGGTTAAATTTCTGCTCTCTCTCTCTCTCTTCATCTAAATGATTGCTGTGCTAAAGTCTAAAGTATCAATTTTAAGATGATGTAATCGTGACGTATTGATTATAGATTCTACAAATAAATTGTCTACTAGGATTTACATGTGCATCTGTAAAAATACACACTACTTGTTAAACTTTCCATAGTCCATAATACGATTTGTACATAGCTACAACAATTAGTTGTAAATATTTTTATGGAAAAAAATCCATTGTTTCTATTTATATATTACATAATACGTCTTTTCCATTTTGCATGCTGCGTGTCATTTTTCATTGTCATTTATTTGAACAGTAATTATTTATTTTTTATAACAATAAAATAAAGAAACAGATCCGAATTTTCATCACTTACTAACAATTTAGCGTACTGATGCTGTCCGTAAGTTTCTCCGAGCAGACACGGAGGTGGAATACACACTTTACTCTGCGTGTATCTCTTTGGATGTAGAACGGAGTGAAGAATGTGAAAAAATAAATATTGGGCACTGTAGAAAGCCACGAAGAAGTAAAATTTAATTATTTTCCAGATATATGTAATCATTTTGTTCTTCAATCCCCAAAGGGAACACATTCAAACACTCTTTTAATATTTTTTATAAAAAAGATACGCTTTTAAACTAAACTCACTGTACACTGGCACTTACACCAAAAATAGAAGTATTAAGAACAAGCTTTTGTAGTCTCGATTTCCCACAACATTTAATTGCCGGATTTAACACACTTTATTCCTAAAGTTGTACTGAAAAATAGTAATTTTCACAAACTCTTAAAACAACAAATTTTGAACAAGAAATAAAAACTCGAGGGCTTGAAGTATTTAAATTACACGAGAAACGACAAATTGCACATGTCCTCTTTGGCTATCTCTTGTCCACGTTGGTCACTCGTAGTTTAAACTTGAGCTGCTGACCAGTTGAGCATGAGGAGACTTTGAAATCAAAAGGGTAGACGATCTACATAGTTCGATGTGGATTTGTACACTGTGTGTGTAGACATACTGCACTTTCTGATGACGAAGATGATGGTGATTGATGATACGGGGTTATCTTTATTCCTTTATGAGTAATATCAAATATTAACATAATATTATAGCACTATGTGATGTACACAGTGCATATTGTGTACCGTAAACGACAACTATATACCACTAACTACTGTGTCCAATGAAGTACACAAAAAACAATTTGTATCGAAAATGACAAAACAAAATTAGTAATCTACTTCTATTTGTTTAGAATGGGAAAGATACCAACAACAAGCAAGACATTAATCTCTATTTAACTACCTTTTTATGACTATTATACTGTATGCATCGATATTTCTCATACTCAACGTGCGTAATTTCCTTTTTCTTTTACATCCTCTATACATCCAATATAGGGTGTAAACTATGCACAAATTGTTGAGTACAGCTAATAGATTTTGGACCGAGAAGTCTCTCCAAATAAGTTATGTGTGTGTATACAGAGGGATGCGTAAAATATATTATAATTAGTAACTCTGTCAATATTACTAATATGTATTACAAATCCAGAACCAGGAGACGATAGTACTTTCTTAGAAGAACACTCGCAAGTGCAGTGTATACAATTCAAAGTACGCTAGACTGTGCCACCAAGTGATCAATATAGAAAATTCAAGATCGTAACGCTCAAAAACTTTTTTTCATTAACTGCAGACAATTCTGAAAATTTTATCATAGTTGGCCAACTTTCAATGAAATTTCAATCGCAAGGTCGCTTTTTGGAAAAGTACACCGTGCTTTTTTTAAAACACCGAAACTAGACCCAAAGTCCGATTTTGACCTCTCCAAACTTCCCACTGCCCATTATACGTAACATCATTAAAAAGCTGGATTTATGCTCAAAATTCTATCAGCTGTAGGTATTGTAAGCGTAGGCCATCGATTTGACTGTAATATAGCTACAAAAAAGGGACGGAATGGAAACGTTTAGTGGCCTAAGGACTTGCATTTTCCATAATGAGATACTCAGTGGGAAGTCCTAATGTACGCTGATATGTAAATAGAGAGATACATAGATAAAGGGAGCATTTAACTATGTATATAACGTCACATGGATAACGAGCCTGCTCAGTACAACTCGTTGTTTGTTTGTCCAAGTTTATACGAATACGTACGGGTATATCTACTGTAATGTATCGCACATTTTCTTATCAGCATCATGCGTTGATGGAATAAAGTGTAAAGGTCATCGAAATGTAGATCCAGGAGAATTTGTACGAGCTAAACTACAGCTATAAACATTTACATAATATGTATAATAATATGCATGGAAAGGCGTACAGTAAAGTCCGAGTCATTAGTGAGAGCAACACCTTTCAAACTGATACATTCTATTCGCAATATTTAAATGCACACTTTGTTTCGTTTTACATCGACTTGAGAAGCTATAAAAAAATAAATTATTAGAGAATTAAAATGGGTAGATATTTTCGGGTGGTGTTGCTGTGCCGTTATAGAGAGATTACACTGTATAGCTACTGTACACTTAATACGTAATGTGATTTTATTTTCCTAACTTTCATCATGTATTATATAGTTTTTTCATTTATAAAATGAGTGTCAGACTTTTAATGTGGAAAAACTGTGAGTATTTGGAGACCGCAATCAATGCTATTCAAAGTTAATGTATGCACATACACATTATACATTGTACATACTACGTGAGTATTGACTATACATTATACATATAAAACAAACATTATATTATGCACGTAGCTCGTCTACTGTACCTCGAACACCGCTGTAAAGCTGATTACCATTATAGGGTTCTGTACATTTACATAACTTACTACACACATACCTACATATATAATGTAATGGGAAAAAAGTTGTGCACAAATGTTGACGTTTAAATGTGCATCTTTGCTGTCTATAAATGATCATTTAAGTTGTACCGAAAGTAAAATATGTATTTACATTTGGATTTGGAAGAGAACTTGATTCCATATCTCCTCCATACATTATAGTTATTATAACTATTATGTGTCCTCTGATGACAAAACATTGATACACCGCTTGAAAAGTAATGTAATAAAAATAGATTTAAGGATTTTTATGCACATAAACACAGTTGCACAGTAATATTCACTTACGTTGGATTCGGTTTAGAGGGAAATTCGGATATCTGGGACAAATTTTTGACGTTAGTTTGTGTGGCTATGTTTTTCATGTTTTTTTACGGATACGCGGGATTCGCATAAGAGGGAAATTCGGCTAAGTGGGACAGAATTTTGGAACTTTTTTCTATTTATCCGCCGCATAAGAGGTAATTTGTAAAAAAAAAGTCCAAAATATTATGAAAATTAAAATTTAATCTATCGGTCAAGCAAACATTAACATTAACAAAAAATAACTCACTGCTTTAATCCAATCTAAAACAAATAAAAGTACATACTGTTGTATACATTTAGGCCGTTATTGTAAATTAACAGCTTGGCCAAAAAACTACAATTTTTTTGTTTTTTTTTCACAAAATATCTAAGCGGAAAAATTCCCTTTTACGCGGATAAGTGGGAATTCGGGTAAGTGGGACTGATTTTCGGGTTACCCAGTTGTTCCGCTTCAGTGAGTTTTACTGTATATATGTATTCATCATACTGCAAACAACATTTCGACTTAAGATAAGATTATGCCTTTTTAAATCTCACGGCAGGGTATAGAGTATAGAGCCTAAAAAGACATACTGCCTATACTGTGTGCATATGGGTACACTTGACACTTAGCTGCGATAAATAATTGTTTTGAGCTTGATAAAATTTGCTTTGCGTTTTTAAATAGAAATAGAACTGACATTGAGTGCGGAGATGAAGTGTTATGTTGATAATTCAACGCGCATCCGATTGTTTGCCTATTAATTTACAAATTAAATAATTATGATTTTGGTAGTTTTATGTAAGTATAAGTATGTATGCGTTATCGTTGCAATCCATAATGTTTTTCCCAACTGTCACGCAAATGTGCCACACAACTCCCAATGCAATTTTGACAATACATATTTTAAAGACATTCAAATGTACGTAGTACGTACATAAGTATGTTATTTACTATTTACAAACTAAAATTACAAGTCTATCAAATGAAAATCTCATTTTCATCATTCTGCTTGGTGTACACGAAAAAAGAGGAGGGAGCGATTTATACATACATCAGTATACACAGTACACATGTATCATGTATATGCATAAAGTATAAAGCCTGCTGTAGTAGAGTAATAAGGTATGTATGTAATTGAAAATGGACCACTATGAAATCAATACATTTTCATTAACTTTGAGGTTGGCTGATGAAAACAGACAATTCGCCATCTCATTAAATCTTCATGTTCTTCCTGCTCCCTGTCCATTGCGGTTAGTTTGCATGTTATGAACGTGGGCTTTTTTCCTAGAGATTTACCATCGGGTATATTGAATCATGAATGGGAATTGAAACAAACCTATAGATCACAATTTGAGAACGAGAGCATTTAAGGTCGCAGGGAGAAATAAAAATGATTAAGACTTGTACCGACCTATACCATACCGACTTACAAATGGATGTGCAGATACAAGGAAACCGGACTTGCTTTCACTTCACAAATTAAAATACATGGATGACTATGCATAGGTAAGCTTTGTATATGCAAGTGTTGAAAGCAAGTATACATTTATAAATACATGATTGTATACTTAAATAAAACGAAATTGAAAAAAAAACATGTCAAAATGATGGTACGGAGTGTCTACTGAAAGACACGATTCAAAATTATATAACTCAAACGCAAATCACACTGGGTATTTCACAGAACATATTTCGATTCCTTCTTTATTCTATGACGGTTCGTAGGTACTTCTTACAAGGTGAAAATGGCAACATCAAATTATTTCCTTGTTCTATTTCTACTTCTGGCTGTGGTTCCACCACTTATCACGAGTTATCCGCAGATTACATCAAAAAGTAAAACTAACATTTCAAAAAACTGTAATTAAGTAAATGTGTACTCCGTCGGTGATAATTCACTATTCACTATTTAAATCAACCTTGGTGCTTCAGTTATATTCTTTCAGTTACTAACGCATTTTTCGATTCTCATAATTCATTTTTAGGTTGGACTTCAACTGTGCATAAAATAATTGCCAGCATAGTCTCCACTCATTTGCCTGAATGTGACCTCATCTTCTTGCAGGATTCGTATTTCCTCGGGCATTTGAATAGATGGCTAACTGACATGAAATATCCGTAATTTAAAATTTTCTATGTAATCTAAATTCTCTGTCTAATTTAAAAACTTCTGTGTTTTTCTAAAAATTCTCTGTTGCTAAACCGTGCCGTGGTTGGTGGATATGTTCTTAAATTTGCATAATATTTGCTTATTTATCATTTATCAATATCAATAAATATCCGTATTGCTGAAATTCAAACATGATGTCTATTCCACTTTAATAAAATCCGTATCCGACGGCGTGAGTTCGTCACATGGCCTCAGTTAATAGGGAATTTAAATTCTCTATTAATGAAGGTCATTTAAATCCCTAATGATTGACGCCATTTAAGTCCTCTATTATTGAGGTCATTTAAATTCCTTATTATTCAGGTCCCTTAAATATCGTAATATTGGGGTCAGTCAAGCTTCATATGATTTCTG
>JAQIVE010005517.1:0-12782 GCA_034698285.1 Sminthurinus bimaculatus | reverse complement strand
AAATGCGTTGTTACGAGTTATAAAAAAATAAAAAAATACAAGAAAGTGAGCGGCTGTTCTGATTGTCTGCCCTTCATTTGTCTCTGAAAATAAAGCATTTTATATGCAATATTTACAAATGTTTTGTACCTACACAAAAACTTGCCCATTTCTTATCTATCCATATTTAAAATAGAGATTCAGACTCCAAAACCCAACATAAAATTCTACTGTTTGCTCAACTTGAACGCCGTCTTCTTTTACGTTTCTTGTTTTCCCTGTGGATTCAGCCAGACAGTGTCGGAAGAGTCCTCATTTTTCCCCGATATCTCTTTTTGGCAGCGGACCATGGACTATCTTGGACGCGAGGTTCCAACAACAGCAGTAACAGATATCCTCAGCGGTTTCTCTTGCTCTTTTTAACTGGACAAAAGCCGGCCAAATATTGGCTTGGATAATTTCTGGGGTGAGGGTGAGCTGGCTAAAATTTCCCGCCAAGACAAAATCCACATTTTGTGCGACCTTTGCAACTTCGACGGGTTTCAAAAGTTGATCGCCAGCACCCGTCCAAGGCACAGAATTTGCTTGATAAGACATAACTGTTTGTAACAATGAGCGAACAAATTTCAAAAAATTACATTTTGCAACTTGACAGTCATATAAAAAACATATTTTAGACCAAAAATTTCAAAAAGGTCTATTTTGCGCCGAAATTTAAAAAAGGTGCATATTCTGCACCGAAGGTTTCAAAAAGACATATTTAACACGCAAATGTTTAATCTCGTCGGTTTGGTTGTCATTTTTACATATGTTAAATGCCATAAGAAAAAACGTCGCTTAGAAAAAAATCCTGTCAAAAAATTAAATGAAATGCTGCCACAATTTAGGTCGAACATCTTCATCTCCATTTTGATCAGCTTTTCATGAGAATTCGATCAAATATCATAAAAATCTCATCAAAAATTGTCAATCTTCTCAAATTTTATCAAATTCTCATCAAAAATTGTCAATCTTCTCAAATTTTATCAAATTCTCATCATAAATTGTCAATCTTCTCAAATTTCATCACATTTTCATCAAAAATTGTCAATCTTCTCAAATTTCATCACATTTTCATCAAAAATTGTCAATCTTCTCAAATTTTATCAAATTCTCATCAAAAATTGTCAATCTTCTCAAATTTCATCAAATTTTCATCAAAAATTGTCAATCTTCTCAAATTTTATCAAATTCTCATCAAAAATTGTGAATCTTCTCAAATTTCATCAAATTTTCATCAAAAATGGTCAAATTTCTCAAATTTTATCAAATTCTCATCAAAAATTGTCAATCTTCTAAAATTTCATCAAATTCTCATAAGATGTGATGTGAATTTTTTCTAAGGGGTGGTACCGTCTGAAAGAGGTAATTGCTAAAATCAATTTTTAAAAACAGTAAATTTTACACGCATTTTTTTTAAAACGGCAAATCATGCAACCAAAATTTCAAAAAAATGCAAACATTTAGAACGAAAACTAAGTACTAGGCACCACTCTTTAAGGGAAGGTTTTTTTTCTAAAGGCTACCCTTCTAAAGGCTCCAAAAAAAGGTGCCTAGATAACATTTTTAAGCATGCTCTGCCCCATGTTCTCAAGGAATGATAATACTATTGGGACCCTTTCCTTTTTTCCTGACCTACTTCGTTCATTGCATTCCTGTTGGATTAGCTGGCAAGAAATTTAATTCCGATGGCGACACATTGCTAAAGGGAAGGGGATCCATGGCTTTAAGCCCTCTATGTACATTAATCCAACCTTCCCTCCTTTTGGCCTACAACACATTTTAACCAGATGATTCTTACTTCTCTTCAGTTCTCCGAGCCAAAAACAAGCTGGCCGTTAGATTTCCGTTTTGAAACAGAAAATAATTACCCAAAGCCCATTATTTCAGACATTCCAATTAGGTCCAAAAAATTTTGCATCATGCTAAAGTTCAACGCCGTCTTCTTCCTTTTTTCCTGTTTCGTTTCCATATCCGGTCAATTTTTCCCCCAAGATTATTCCACTCGACCTCGCATATATTCTTCACATTCGTTCAAGCTTGGCCGAACTGTTCCAACGACACACTTGATGCTCGAGAGTGGTTCGAATTGCCGTTTTGAATTAAACCAAGCTCAGCCGACGACTCCTACCCCCCTAAAAAATTTGCAGTATCAAACATTCGACAGCAATGGTGAGGAAAATATACCCAATTATTTTACCGGAGAGTATCGACTGTCGGAGGTGGAAAACCGAGAGATTTCACCTGAGGACAAAATTGACCTTTCCTGTAACTTCCCAAGTTTTCAAAATTTTCAAAGTTTTACCGCCAGCGAACAATTTTTCGAGGTGTGGACCAACACAACGATTGAAAATTTGAAGCTTCAATTTATCACGTGGTATAATTATGGTAAAGATTCTGATAATGTCGAGCATGGAAAATGGACCATCGAAAATTCCACTTTTGAATCCAGTCGGCTAAAAAATTTGCGGTCCTTGACGATCAACTATTGTAACATCGAAAAAATTGAGCAGGATGCTTTTCGACCGCTGGAAAATTTGGTGAATCTAACGATTCAAAAGCCATCTCCCTATTCTTTCGAAGAGGACTCTCTCGGATCCTGCAAAGTTCTTCAACTCCCGGTTGACCTCTTTCGACACAATCGAAAACTCAAAGAGGTCGTCATGCAGGGTCAAAATATTATGAATTTTGAGACATTGTCGAAAAATAACGGATTGCAGCAGTTGACCACCTTGGACTTGTCCAACAACCAGTTGACCCGTGTTACCCAGCAAATGCTGTTCAACTTGCCCCAGCTGACCAACTTGACCCTCGGGTCAAACTCCATTTCGACTATCGAACCGCTGGCTTTTGAGTATCTTTGGAGGTTGGAGACTCTTAACCTTACAAAAAACAAGTTGACCTTCATTGACCCCGATATTTTCTCCAGTCTCACACAATTGACCAAGTTGGACCTTTCATACAATTTGCTGTCAACAATTGACCCCCTGACGTTTAAACGCGTGGACCAGTTGACCTCCTTGGATTTAAGGCACAACCGACTCTCAGTTTTCCCCGGGGCCCTACTTGACCTCAAAAATCTGCAATTTTTGTATTTATCCAACAATTCTATCGGTGACCTGGTCAATTTCAAAAAAACTAGTGACCTGGCGGGCCTTTCAAAATTGACCACAATGTACTTACAAAACAATCAAATCTCACGGATCAGCGCTGAATTCTTCCAACGTCTTGGCGTGATCTCTCTCGAGACGCTTGACCTCAGTGAAAACTTTATTGACCACTTTGACCTATTGACCTTCCAAAATCTTCCAACTTTGCAGGTCCTCGGTTTAAGTTCGAATCGTCTAAAAAAGTTGACCCCCGGGGTCTTTGACACATTCACCAATTTGACTCATTTGTTTTTAGACCACAACGAAATTAGTGGAGACTTGAACAAATTTATGCTCCCGCCAAAATTAGGTGGTCTAAGCATAGATCATAATCAGCTGACCTCCGTGACCTCGTTGCCCCCTGGGATGCAATACATTATTTTGGGAAACAACAAAATCAGTTTCCTGCAGCCTGGTGTATTTTCCGCCATGTATAACACCAGGGATCAAAACAGTAGCTCTCGTAACCTGGTTGACCTCTCGAATAACCTTTTGACCTCAATGACCGAAGGAACCCTGGGGCCCTTCGGCGCTATTTCGGAAGAAACCAATCCTCGTTTGTCGTTAAAGTTGGAGGGAAATCCATGGATCTGTGATTGTCGGTTAAAGTGGCTCAGCATCAATCCTCAGTTACAAGAGCCGATGAGGTCAGAGCCGGAAGGCCATGATCTACCAGAGGTCAAGATCCCCTCTTCGATACTTTTTTACTTTTACATGCTGGAACGCGTATCCTCTAATACGTTTGCTGTAATGGACTATGACAGGATGCGCTGTCAGTTGACGGAGAACCAAAAGAGGAATCGAGGCCCTAAATCGGAAGTCTGCTCGTCCCAATTTTCGGAGCCCATCGATCTGGACTCCGCGCCTTGGCTTTGTATGGCCGACCGTGAATTTGTCTGTGAAGAAGCAGAGTTGAGCAAAGATAGTCTACAAAATTCTTTAGAAATTTAACAACTGTAACATTTTTTTAAATTCTCTGTAAAATCGTTTACTATGTAAAATAAGTTATTTTAAATTTAAATTAAATTATACAAATTTTATTATATTTTGCCGCTAAAATAGCATTTACATGCATAAAATATCGCGATTTTTTAACATCATGGGTAATATTCAACTAAGTTCAGCTAAAAAAAGCTCCAAAATTGCATAACGTTGTCTCAAACGTTGTCAGAAGTCGAAAGGTCCCAAATTACATAAAATTATCTTGAAAATTCACTTAAAGGCCTCAAGTTAAGTAAACCTTGTCAAAGCACTACGAATTTATTGAAAAATGTTTCAGAAAAGGTCCTGAATTTACAAAAATGTATCCCAAAAATCCATGAAAGTTCAAATTTTAGCAAAAAATGCCTGAAAAATTGCCAAAAAAGCGCAAAATTTCATGAAGCTGTTTTCAAGGAACGTATTTAATTTGATTAAAATGTCTAAAAATCCATAAATTTCCAAATTTAATAAAAAATTCCTGAAAAATGGCGAAAACCATAAAATTTCATGAAACTGTTTTCAAGGAAGGTCTTTAATTTGATTAAAATCCAAAAAAGCCCTAAATTTAGTAAATTTGTTCTGAAAAATTTACAAAAAAGTTTCGTCTTCTTACTAATCATTATTTTTCCATGCACGCTCAAAATGATTCTACTTACAAAACATTTAGGGCGTTTTTTAAGAAATTTGCCCGGAGGACCTTCGCCTCCAGTCCGGCCTTGCTTGTCGCTTGCATTTTACACGCAAATTTTTCTTTTTTATTTTTTCCTCGTTTGGGAGAATAGGTAAAAAAAGACAAGTGGATCAACCAGGCGGACGATTAAGGATAAAGTCCAAACTTTTAAAAAGCCTTCAAAATAAACTACTTTAAAAGATTAAAAGGTAAAAGATTGAACCAATTGTAAAACTTTCCTGCGCTTTACAATTATCTAGTTTGACTTAATCTCTTCCCTTTCTCCCTCGATTGGACTTTCTTCAATCCTCTTTTTTCCTAATCCCAATTGTCTCCACAATTTAAAATCCCTTTTTTTAAAATATGCAACGATTTTTCTCCGTGGGCATTAAAATGCCTAAGACAAAGGTTTTTAAGCCCTTGCATTTGGCTGTTTAAATCAAACGTTCTTTTACAAAATTCTTTTAAAGAAAAGGTTGCATATTTCTAAAGTTCCAGTCGCTCATTTTAATACTTTCATTCAATTGTCGATATTTAAAGAGCACAGTCAACAAAAAATTAAAAAATCTCGATATTATTAGCTTAAGCCTTAAACAAGTTGAGATTCTCGTCCTAAAATGGGCAAGTTGGTACAAGTTTCCAGTCCAAAGCGAAGTACAAAATTCCTTTGTTTGCTCAATTTCAACGCCGTCTTCTTTGTATTCTTCTGTTTCCTTTGTAAATTCAGTCAAGCAACTGAGAATGAATTTTTTTTCAATCTCGATTTCTTTTTCTTCAAATTAAAGGAATTTGGTCGCGAGGTTCCAACAACAGTCTTCAGGTCAGGAACCCATTTCGCCCCTGATTTCGGTTGTGCGTTTCAACTGGACAAAAACCGACCGCGAATTCCACCCCCAAAGACGGGCTCCAAAAACTACCGGGGTAAAAATGAGGACGGCATTTCTATGAGAGAAATAGGGCATCAAAATAAAGCGGAAAGAAATCGAATATTAATGATGGAGCTGCAGGAAATTTCTCAGGAGGACAAAATCCACATTTTGTGTCACGTGAACAGGTTTGCTGCCTTTCAAAATTTTCCCGACCACTTCTTCTTTAGTCAGGTTTGGCCGAATGCGACCGTCGAAAGTTTGGAGATTCATAATCCACGTTACAACTACCTTTTTTACAACAAGGCGGACACCATCTTTAACAACACTATTAGCATTGAAAAATCGTTCTTTGCTTCAAGTCGGCTGAAAACCTTGAAATCCTTGACTATTGACGGATTCAAACTAGAAAAATTCGAGGAGCATGCTTTCCAAACTTTGGAGAATTTGGAGAGCCTGATTATTCGGAGAGTACCAAAATACTTCCGCGAAAGACATTTTTCAGACTCTTTTTTTCATACTGATCCAATCCTCCAACTTTCTCAAAATTTTCTTCAACACAACCAAAAACTCAAAGAGGTTATCATGGAAAAAGTGAATCTTGTGAATTTTGAGGACTCTTCTTCATGCAACACTGTGGAATCGAAAGAGGACTGCGAGAACTTGTCGAAAAATGGCGGATTTTTCGATGTCGTTCCACCATATCATCAGTTGACCATATTGGACTTGTCCAACAACAAATTAACCTGTGTGACCCAGCAAATGCTGTTCAACTTGACTAAGCTGACCACCTTGACCCTGAGGTCAAATTCCATTTCTACCATTGATCCACGAGCGTTTGAGTCCCTGGATGCGTTGAACGCTCTTGACCTGGCGGGAAATAAGATGACCTACATTTACCCTACTATTTTTACTAGTCTAAGACAGTTGACCAGATTAGATCTTTCAGGTAATCTAATCTCAAAAATTGACCCTGTTGCTTTTCGAAACATGGGTCAGTTGATCGATTTGACCTTGGGGAACAACCAGCTGACAGTTGTTCCCCGGGCAGTATTTGCCCTGATAAACCTGAAAACTCTGGACCTAGCTAACAATTCCATCCAAGAGCTGTTCAGCATCGGGGAACTCCTTAAACAAAATCGTGAAGAACTCCCGGGCCTCTTGAAACTAACCGTGTTGAATCTACAAAAAAACAAAATATCTCAGATCGGCCCGAAATTCTTCGAAATCTTTCAAAGTGCCCTTCTTGAGAAACTTGACCTGAGTGGAAACCGAATTGCCCATCTTGACCCCGGGACCTTTGACAGTCTTCAACAATTATCGGTCTTGCTGCTCAATGGTAATCGTCTGCAAAAAATATCTCCCGGAATTTTTTCTTCCCTGTCGAAATTAACCCGCTTGAATTTGGTAAACAACGAAATTGGTGGAGATTTAAATAAATTTCTACTCCCGCCAAAATTAGACGTCCTTCTTCTGAAGAACAATCAACTGACCTCGGTGACCTCTTTGCCCTCGGACATGCATCAAATTAATCTTGGGAAGAATCATATCAGTTTCCTCCAGCCTGGCCTTTTTTCTACCATGTCCTACAAAAACAGTCCGTTAAGGTTAAAAAGTGCTTCAGTTGACCTCTCCGACAACCTTTTGACCTCAATCGCCCGGGAGACTCTAGAACCGCTTGGACCGGTGGACAGCGAATCTCGGCCTCAATTCAAGTTGGCGGGAAACCCCTGGATCTGTGATTGTCGTTTAAGATGGCTGAACACGGACGCAGAGGTGAACTCTTTGAAGGACGTGAAAAACCAGAGAGAAGGCGGTTTCCCGGTCTTTGGATTATCGCAGTTCCGGTCACGAAATTTTGAAAAATTTGTTCTTGTGGATTTTTACAAGATGCGTTGTCGCCTGAGTGGGCGGCAAAAAAGGAACGAACATCAGTACAGAAAAACGCGGCAAGATCTTGGAATAAACGAGGAGTTTCTAAATGATGATTATAAAATTTTATCGGCCTTACGCGGGCGGGATTTTGTTTGTGATGACGAATTGTAAAGGAAAGCACTAAATTGCTGGACAAATGCACATTTTGAAAAATCATTTACCTAAATTATCAAAAAAGTTTCAAATATATGTTGAATAAAAAATCATTTTAAAGTACCTACGCATGTTTTTGTTGAAATTCGTTACTTTTCCTTAGAAAAAAACTTAATGAAATTTTGACACGATTTTGGTCAATTTTTGATGAGATTTTTATGGTATTTTATGGAATCTCATTAAAAATTGTTAATGTTGGCAAATCTCGTCAAAGGGTCGTAATTGACCTTAAAAATCTGTCAATATGTATTCCTTATATAAGTATAAGACCTTAGTGACCTCTTTGCCCCTTGACCAATCTGTTATGTAAACCTTAAGAAAACCCTCACAAATCTCCTGAAACTTTTCAAAGATTCTTCAGGATCTCACCAAAAGTTGATCCAAATCGGTAAAATTTGTGTCCAGAAGTGTTTTTTGAGATTTTTTGACAGAATACTGATTCCTAGTGAACCGTTTCCCTGAAAAGTCTACAAACTCTTCAACAGGCTGATATTTCCCTTAAAAAACGTTCATCATCAATTTATATTTACTAAATGCACATTTTTTAATTGCACGAATCGTACATATATAATCATTTGAAATCAGAATGCTTTTTATGCCGGAAAAGATACTAGAAGGCTGACGACTTGACCGATGACAAAGTGAAGAAAGTTGGGAGTGCTCATCCTCTCCATGACATGAAAGGAGCCAACTCGAATCCCCACATTTCTAAAGCATTCCACCTCCCTCTTGACCTCAGCCCAGGTCAAAGGATTACTCCTCTGACCTCTTGCCCTTGCAACTGTTCTAAATGGGATCGAGCCCCTCAGACATAGAACGTCATGGGCTGTTTTTAGAACTCCCTCCTTCAACTCCTCCATTTTATCCGGGATCACAAACGCCTTTTCATACATAATGATGTACAGGAAACTAACAAGAGCGGCGCAATAGCCCGCAAAGCCGCCGGCCGCAGGATGACTGCGAATCTGCCGGATGGCGCAGAAACTGCCAAAGACGGCGGTAAACATAAAGTAAACTTTGAAGGCAAGGATGCAAAAGGGGAAAACCCGGTTGAACAGCTCGATCAACGCGACCAGCTGTTTCATCTCGCTGAGAAGTCCTCGGATGACCTCACATTTGTCTTCAATGTCCCGGATGTTTCTGCGTCCTTCGGTTCCAGTTCCAGTTCGAGTCTGCAAAATTCTCATCCAGTCAGTCAGATCCCTGAGTACAAAATTTGTGCAAAACATTTAGACCAAATTTTCCCATAAAAATTGTGACAATGTACATTTTTTTACATTAATTAAAATGCGGATTTAATGATTTACTTGAGACTATCAAACATTCGATAAAACTCATGCTGACACTTTTCCAAGAACTGGAGTTGAATAAAGCCGGAAATAAAGCCGATGGAGGCAACCATTGCTATGCAAACGCCTTCGAAGGCCAATAGAATGGAGAAACTCCAGATATTTTGAAACTGATGGGGTAGACTGGAGTAGACAAGTTGAGGTCGGCTGGGGTCAATCGCTAACACCGAGATGGAAACCAGGCTTGTTAAAACTATGAGGAAGCAGAACAACCTCGTAAGTAATTCCTGCAAGTTATATTTAGGAGAAATGGTCAACAGAGGTCGAATACGGATTGGACAGGTCGGCGGGACAACTTGGCTCTCTCTCTCCGCTTTATTTGCATCTGCAACTTGGGTTGGGTCATTTTTGCCGTCACCTCCGCTTTTACGGTCATTCTCAACTTGTACTTGATCGAGCTGAACTGTTGGCTCAATTTTCATGGTCACGCTGCTGGCAATCAACGAGAATTCCAGAGAATTGTCAAACAACAAAATGTAGGCCATCACATAATAGCAAAGAAATGCCGTCACAAAAATGAAGTGAACTACAAAATGACCCCAGTTAAACAAATCGGGGCTGACAATCATCTGGATAAATCGTACAAATACATAAATCCAGTGGACAAGGGCCAAAAAGTAGAAAATTTTCCAAAGTACTCTTTTCCACCATTTTGACTGGATTTTGATTTCTCCCGTGCCCACGTTGATTTCAATGGGCAGAAGATTCAACCAAGAGAGAATTTCGATGGCTTTCAAGTTCCACGAATTTTCTTCAAAACTCAACATTTCGGCGCGTTTTTTGTTTAAAACTGAATATGTATAGTGACAAAAATAGAAACTTAAAAGTCTGGCTGTAATTGTAATGTCTTTTTTTATTTTTAAAGTTTTTAAACAATAAGAAACTATTTACGTTTGCCACGGCGACTCCTTGACTACTGACTGAGTTTTGCCCTTTGAAGCCCGGAATTCAAGAAACTACGCACTTTTAGCCAGAGTTTAGGACACGATGGATAACGTTGAGCCGTCCTAGTTAAGAAATCAATTACCTACACGGAATCATTCAAGACAATCTCCAATTTTGATGGGCACATTTACGCCTTTTTCCAATAGTCAATTTAATTAAGCCCACTTTGTAGTTAATTATTCGTAAACCGTTCCATCTCCACTATATGTACACTCCATATTCCAAAGCATAAAAAGGCAATTTAGAGCGGAATTTGATAAAATATATTTATGTGTGTACGTATTTTTTGGATTACCCGCATAAAATTTACCGACTAAATTTACTGGCCGGAGTTTGTATTTTGGCTGAAAATTTATTTCTGGATGGAAGAAAAGTCTGCGAATAATTCATTAGGCACCGAATTTTGTTGAAAAGTTTTACTTTTTTTTGTAGAGGCAGGGCCGGTTCAGGGTTTTTGGCGCCCCGGGAAAACTCTGTGCAAACGTTTTTGGCGCTCTGTGCAAAAAATTTTGGCGCCCCCCGTGCAGAAGCGATAACGGTCATTGACATCTCGTTTTTTGGCGTTCAATAATTTTTCGGTGCCACTTTTTGAAATTCCCGCCTCCCGATTTTTTTACAAATAGTCTATGATGTACTGCTTTTGGAACAAAAAATATGTTGGCGGAATACCCCGCCGTTTAGGCGGGACACTTTTTCAAAAAGTCGATGTTTGAAGAACTTTAAAAAAGTTTTCCGCCTAAATGGCGGGGAACTCCGCCAAAATATTTTTTGTTCCAACATCAGTACATTGTAGACTATTTGTAAAAAAAATCGAGAGGCAGGAGTTTTGTGGGATTTACCCTGTGGAAATTTTGACCTTTATGGACCCCATACACCGCATTCTGTTACCTTCCGTCTCAAGGGAAAATTAATCATCAGTACGACAGTTTTTGGCTTTCTACGAGATTATTGAACATCCATAAAAACTTGAGGACGTCAAAATTTACCCAACCGCGGTTGAAGTTTTTTGTGCTCATCAATTATGTCAATGCTTCTTTCAACACACATGTAAGTATAGTGTTGATTTTTGCGTATGCTATGCTTACTCAACTACTTGAGAATTAAACAACTATGTAATAAATAAGACATCCTGTCCCACGGCTGTCTCGAATATCTTGAGACAATGGAGAATCAAAAGGTCAAGAGATAACACTAGTCAAGTGTAAAATGATGATAGCCGTCGAACACCAACATTTTTCCTATCAAGACATTTGTCGATCGAGTACAGCAGCTGAAAAAAAGCGAATTCATAAATACATTAAATAGAAAAGGAAAATGTCGGATATATTGAAATTGCTTTCCCGAAATAAAAAAAGCGGGCGACCAGCAGTGAGGCCCAACATTAAAACGCCCGCATCCGGTAACCAGTCATACCTCTGCGGCCACCCTAATTGTGACAAAGTGATACAACAACGACTGTACGCTATTCATTGGAATGACGACCATAATGGGGAAGATTTTTTACCCTTCATTACTGGCGAATATAAAACATCGTCAAATGCTGTGAAAATTGTAAGTACACAAATTATAGCAATACGCATAGTGCGTTTTACATTTTACTGATTTACTTGTTCAGCAGATATAAATAATCACAGCAAACAATTACACTAGTTGTTCTTATTCATGGTCACTCATTCCCCCCTTACAATGAACATTCAGATTTCAGTAATTGAGAGAAAGTAAATATCCAAGAAAAAATCTCATCCAAGCATATTAGTTAGCATTTACAAGAAAGCCTCACACATAAAGTATTATCATTTATAATTGAAGAATTTGCAATGTATTTGACTGTATACAGAACACAGAACCAACACCAAAGCACGATAGAGTAATACAAGGCAGTCCTGTGAAACCAGAGATTGACTACAATCAATCGTCAATATGCGACAGTGGGAATCCAGTACGTACATACTATTTAATATGGGCTTAATTTATGGTCTAAATTTTTCGCGATGTCGAAGCTTTTGAAATGTAATACGTGTCATTTTACACAGAAGCAAGGACCGAGCAATGCTGGAGTTCATGGCGAGCCAGGACGATTGTCGGTATGTACACTGTGTTCTATTATAACCTCAGCTGTAGTACTGTGCATTAGACTGTTTCATCCTGGGGGTCAAGTCTGGGATTTGCCCGCACACCCAAAAAAGTGAAACTAGGCCATATTTGAACTCTTTTGGCTCCAAAATTCTTTTCCAATACGGCCGCGATTGCCCTCTCAAAGGCCTCAAAGTTGATTGTTTTTTATCAAATTTTCACCTCCTCTCGACTTTGACTCGCTCCCACTTCTAAAAAACAAATCCCAAGCTCACAAAACTTACTCCTGCAAATTTCGGCATCACAAGGACTAGATTCCGCCACTTTTCATATCCGTCGTCCGATTACGCCGCCCCCCACCGGTATGCAAAAACCGCCATTTTGACACATCTTGCGGGTTTGATATTTCTTACAACGTTGAATCACGCCAACAGCGGTGACCCGACAGACTTTCATCAATTCTTATTAGAACCACTTTGAACGTGTCCCTTAACAGTTTTAGCTTTGCTCACGATCAGTTTTCGGGAAACTTCGAAATTTTGAAATTTTTAGGATATGTTCATGTTCATAGCTGTAAAATCGCAAACGATCACAACAGAATCGTATTGTAAATTTGACTTCTTAAAAGTTTCTGAATGAATGT
>JAQIVE010005516.1:0-12783 GCA_034698285.1 Sminthurinus bimaculatus | reverse complement strand
ACTACGCCACTAGAGCTCCTTGTTAATGAGATGAACTATTTTTAATAACAGTTTTTTTGGCATGCATTTATTTCATCCCTTAAATAAATGAAAAATCACTTAGTTTTTGCATGATTTTATCTCCCTAAATTTAAATGAAATTATTTCCCTAAATAAATGATATCATTACAAATAAATTATTATCCCTCTCTTTTTTTGTCCATTCAGATCAAAATGAAAAGGACGCTTTGGCCACCTGGCGGCGATTCTGTCGACGAACCCTCCTCGTCTGGCTGCTCATGGGTCTCGTCATCACCAACGCGTACAAGGGCATCATTAAAGCAGAGTATGCTGCACCCTCACCCTTCTCCACAATCTGGAGTCGGGCCTTGGACGTCCACGCACGACCCGATTTCCGACTTTTTGTCGCGCTCCCGGGACTTCTCTGCTACCAGAAAAACACATGGTGGAACCAGGGTAAGCCTGTGTTTGGGTTGAAGATTGTGGAAAAATCTCTTCTTCCCACCTTCGATGCTCAGGGGACCGAAAATCTATTCTATGGCTGCTTCTCACTGGGAGACAATAAATGCGGCGATTCGACGTTGTCCTGGATTAAATTTCCCTGCGCCGGCAAGAAAGCGTGCCACCAGCTCATGGAGCGCGTCCGTCGAATAAATACTACGGAGATATCCTGCGCGAGGACGCTCCTTAGTCAGATCCGGGTTGGCGGACTTGGTGGGCCAAAGTCGGCGTTTATCACCCTCGAGGAGGAGTTTCCGTTCTATTGGCACCTTTTCCAAGAGGCAATGCGGCTCAACTCCAGCCTCTCCTTTGCCCACAACCACCACCCTTTAATTATTCCTCCAGACGGGAGCTTCAACAAGACTCTGGGATGGCGGCTGGGCTCCACGTACGACATCATGAACATTTCTCGTTTCCGTCAGCGCCTCCATCTGTTGGTTGGATCCGGGCTGCCCGCACTATGGTCGAGGCACTGGAGTCGAAGGTACCTGGAGCCGCTGCAGACAAAGTTGTCCAGGGAGATTACGGGAGAGGCGGATTTAAAAGGGGGTGATGTACCGCCATTTCAACAGCTTTCCTTCAAGAATTCCGAGATTCATCTGGCCTTTCTGGGCTGGCTCCTCACCTGTCTTTTCCCCGTGGGGAGTATCCTGGGCGAGTGGGGATTTTCGATTTGCAAGAGGTGCTTTCAATACTTGTACTGGAGGTCAAAAGGGTTTCATGTCAATTCTTTGCGGTTTATGACTAATAAGAACTGAATTCAATTTACATGCTTTACATAAGAGAAAAATATTTGAAGAGTAATTTTTAATTGAGAAGCCTATTAAACATGATGACATGTAATTTACATGGCTAAATTTTCTTAATCACCCTTAAAAAACCTGATGGAATTGAGACACGATTTTGCTCAAAAACCTTGTCGATTTTGATCAACTTTTGATGAGATTTTGATGAAATATCATAACAATTTTATCAAAAATTGTCAATCCTGTCAAACTGCATCAAAATTTCATGAGATTTGGTAAGGTTTTTTCTAAGGGTACATATACTTTTAACGGCTATTTAGTACGTAAGTAAAGTTTTAAAATGTTTGATTTTTGGGCCTATGGCTAGCATTGGGAAAATTTACAAAGCGGGATTAAACTTGGAATTGGTGTTGAGTGAGTTATGTAAGTTTAAAAAACAAAATGCGATAATATTCCAGGTTGCAACAGGACAAACAAAAGTCGGTGTGTACGTTAGGACATTTCTTTGTTTCCCGTTTACACTGAAAATTGATGATGCTGTAGATTGAATGTTAAAAATGGTTGGAAATTTAGAACAAAGCAGAATTACAATGTTGAGTAAAGGGAGAAAGTGATAAAGCCATTGAAACTGGTCATAAAATTCCTCGTAAACAAAATGATGCTTGTTTTTATGCTACGAGCTATGAATCGTCGAGACAGGATACGTCCGTCAAAAACGAACGAACGAAAAAATACATTAATCATGCCAAAAATATTTATTACATTCGAATCACATTCGACAAGAATAATGTTTATGTATCAGTTTTGCACATTGAATATTCAAAGTTTAATAATAGTAAATTACAAAGTAGTGATGTATGCATGTTAAAACCTAAAGCGTAGAACAGCATTACTTACAGCCTAATCAAACAGGCAGGAAATTATTCATCATTTACCTGTCTCGTCTCCGTTATCTTTGGCGTTATCCGTCCGTGGAGTGGGAGCATCCTGTTTTTCGAGATTGGTTAGAAAAATATCACCGATATAAGGGAGAAGCCTTTAATTGAGCATTATCATTCCAACCTAAACCTCCTCTTAAAAAAGCAACCGAATCTGACTTCTTGTCCGTGTCAAAATCACAATTTCACCTTGCACAATTTTTTGATACACTATTCAATCTTTTCTTCACAATCCAAACCAAATCATGGGAGTTCTTTTGTGTGACGTAAATCATTCAGTTTTCAACTCAGTTCCAGATTTCGGAGACGCTTTGAAAGCCGTCGATGAATCTCGAGCCCTGGAAGTATTGACGGCCCTAGGAAAAACATTCTTGGCCTACAATGTCCATTCTGACTTCGGCTTGACCATTCCCCATCAGCATTTTCAGTTGGGTTCCAAGGAAATTCTGGTCGAGTCGGTGAATGAGAGCTTCACCCGTACCTTCTCAATGCCATGGAGTTGGACCGAGTCCAAAGGTTAGTAATAATCTAATTATTGAGTATTAAGTACCCTTAGAAAAAAATCTTGTCTTAATCGAAAATCTTGTCAACTTATGATGAAGTATCATAGAAATCTCATCAAAAATTGTCAATCTCGTTTTGTTCTATTTGCACATATGTAATAGATGCAAAAAAATTATTTTCGCCGACTCGTTCAGAGGACTGGCAGTCTTTTGGCCTGACGCAAGAAAAGCCGTTTATCCTGCCCCAAACCTGGGTTTTCAATGAGCTGGGAGAGCTGGAGCCCATCGAGTTTTTTGACAGCCCCGATGATCCATCCTCAATGGAAAACAACTGTACTACTTTACTACATCCTCCACAACCCTTTGTGACTGCTTTGTTCGAGCAATTGAAGGCTCTTGGACTGGAAAAGATTTTTGGAGTTCGACGAACCTGGTTAAGACAAACTACACAAAGGGAAGGCGGGAAAGGATGAGTCGTCCAATGTCGTGGGACTGGAGTCAACTCCGGACGGGGTTCGGGCCAACGTGGTGTCTTTGCTGTACGGAACTGAAGTACACAAAGCAACTGCCACAGAAGCTGAGACCACGGCGGATTCTGAAGAAAACGGTGAGAAGGTGGAAAATGTACCCGTCACGTGGTCTTTTGATGCTTCGAATGAAGGGAGAAAAGTTGATCAGCGCTGCACAATGTACTGCAGAAGGGAGAATGGATTTCACAGGAGTGATCATTCTGTCTATTGTTGAGCATAACTTTGTGGCGAAATAAAATAAACAAATGATATAAATATCGACCTAAAATATTGCTTGAAATTTCATACTTTTTTAATCACAAATTAAAAAACTAAATATACAACCCTTAGAAAAAAATATCACCAAATCTCATAAAATTTTGATCAGATTTGACAAGATTGACAATTTTTGTTGAGATTTCATCAGAAGTTCATCAAAATTTGATCAAAGTTGATAATATTTTTGACCACAATCTTGTCAAAATGTCATGAGATTTTTTTTAAGGGTTCGTAAACTTTTTTAAGGTTCATTTGAAATATTTTAATGCATACTATAAGATTATAAAGTTTAAACTTAAATGCGACACAATTCAATTTTCACCTGACTAATTTTTACGATGTAAAACAGTAATCTAGAGTAAATTCTCTTTGAAAAAATTCTCGTCAAAACATCTCATGATTATTTTACACCATTTTTGTCGAAAATCTTATCAGTTTTGATCAACTTTTGATGATATTGTGATGAAATATCATGAAAATCTCAACAAAAATTGTCAATCTTGTCAAATCTCATCAAATTTTCATGAGATTTGAAAAGATTTTTTTCCCAACGAAGGTACAAAATGTAAGAATGAGTTGAATAGTAAACATTTCAAACATTATAAACATTTAAAAAATTACAGTAAAATTATAAAATGATTTAAACCAAAGAATTTCAATAGGTCCAGGTCAAAGGTTACTCTTAATCTTGTGTAAGACGGGAAATAGTTGACAGCCGCAAATTTTTGCCCGAGTGCCGGTTTTTAACGTGGTTAGCAAGATCGCAGCCCGTTTTTGCTCGATAGGGACAACTTTTACAGGGATACGGTCTCTCGCCCGTATGCATTCGAATGTGTCTTGTAAGGTGGCCCCTTGTTTTAAAAGAGGAAGGGCAGAAGGTGCACTTGAAAGGTCTCTCCTCACTGTGCATCTTCTCATGAAAGTTCAACCGCTGGCGGGTTATAGTTTTGTAGCTACACCCCGGGAAGGCACAAACAAAGGACCGTTCGGTCGAATGAGTTGACAAGTGGCTGGTCAAAGCTGTCCTCCATTTACAGGAAAATTTGCAACCCGGCTGCGGACACTTGAACGGCTTCTCGGTTGAATGAACATTTCTATGATGGGCATCAAGAATCTCTTTTTGATTAGCTCGAAAGGGGCAGAGATTGCATACATACAGCTTCTGGTTTGAATGAGCTTTCGTATGGCGAGTCAAATGGCAATTTCTGCCCGTTTTATAGCCACAACCGGGAAATTGACACTTGAATCGGAGCAAACTCTCGTCCCCTTTGTTGTGGACAAACTGAAGATGAATCTTTAAATTGGAGGCTTGTGTAAAAGCAGAGGAGCAGTTTGGATGCGGGCACTTAAACGGCTTTTCGTTGGTGTGACCTCGAATGTGAACGGCAAGGGTGGATTTAGAGACGGTGGAGTAAGTACAAAAATTGCACTCAAAGTCTTTTTGTCCCAAGTGGATTTTGGTGTGATTTTTTAGACTTGATTTCGAGGAATAAATTTTCCCGCAGGTTTCGCACCGGTGACCACGTCCATTTGCTGAACGTTTTTGTTTGCCCATTGAATCAAAATTGTTTTCTAAAATGCAAGGCAGCAAAGTTTTCAACCTATTGTATAAAATATAAAACAAGAAAATTCTCCAAGGTTTACTAAAGAGAGGAATGGTTTGAAGTTTGAACTTACAAGAAGGTACCTGAATGACTAAAAGGTTATTTTCTTTTATTTGCTTATAGAAGAAGAAAAACCATTTTACCTTTTTGGTTCCCCTTAATAGCAAAACAAAAATTGGCCTAAGGGCTATATGAGCTTTATATTGAGACTGGCCCTGAACTTGAATGCATTGAGCGGCTCAACTTCACAGATTTAGGTATTGCTATCCGTCTCCTTTCCTTGGAAAAATTATCTAGACGAAAATTAAAAGATTTAGACCCTGTTTTGATGAAAAGTCTTCGCATCAGTTTGAATATGTATTATTGTATTACTAGCCGGTACCCGCCACCCTGTGGCGGATAGTTCGGTATGTGTATGTGTTTTGATAACTTTTTTGCCCTGCAAAATTCCTCACTTTTCTCGCTTAGTTGTCAGTCGCATAATATTTGTACAAACTTCTGAATGGCACCTGTCTTCAACATTTTCTCGCCTTCTCCCTTCATTCACGTGACCCAATCATTTGAATTTTCCCGCCTTTTCCCTTGATTCACGTGACCTAAACATTCGAATTCCCAGCGAATTTCTCTTGAAACGACACCTATACGTTTATGAAGTTCGGACGTTTTTACCTGCGTTGTATGTTGCGTCTATGCTTACTCTCTATCTTAATAAAAATGAGCCCTCATCAAATGTAATGTCATGCCTCTTAACTTGACGGATTGCTTGCGCGCCGATTATGCAAGCTGTGTGAGAGAAATCCGGCATGTTAAAAGGCACCAGATTGAATTTGAGAGCTCATTTTTATAAAGATAGAGAATACACACATGTGACATGTTTGTATTTACGCTCATGCAGCAACGCAGTTGATAATTGCGTCGTATTTTATGCGTATGTCCGTGTTGTATATACATACTATGTATATACCACACGTTCACACGCTGATGCATCCCTGTAGTGCGAGTACTGCATATAGTATTCCATATGTAAGTATATACGGTACATAGATATGTACCAGCGCGGGCACATGACCTCTCCCGGGATATACCCTCAAAGGTCATCGGATGACCCTTGGGACGTGGCCCTTATAGGGAAAGGGCATGTGACCTACACAATGGCACTATTTATTTTCAATTCGAAAAACTTTGGCAGACACACAGACAGATGCACAGACAGAATTGATGCTTTAGAGTAGTAGTAGAAGATAGATAGTAGATAGATAGATTTATTTTTGTTGGTCACAAAGGAAACTTGTTGTTGACTACGTGCCGTCATTTAAAATTTACCCTCGTTCACTTCAAGGAGACAATACTTATTATGTACAGCTTTAATATTTTAATTAACTTTCCCAGTACATGGGGACGATAGTATATATTATATATGTGTAGTGTTATGCTATGTAGTTGTTAGGTATGTACATGAGTAGAGTTAATCTCTTTATAGAGTCCGTGAGTATCAATTCTAATTTATAATTAAACCCTTACTTATCTAATTTCCCCAAGGAAAAACAAGTATGTACCATGTACCTAGGCTCCTTGCTTTATCTTTATTTCTCAAGCAGAATGTATGTACATGTGTGAATCCGCATAATATGTATTCTGGAAGATAAAACAAGGTACCCGTACAAAAATTTTTTAATAGTACCGTGATATGGGGCGAGAATGACAATGCGGGGCGAGAATGACCGTTTTCAGGAAAGTTTTTCAAACGCGTCTAGAATTTTAATGGCTTAAGCTATCAACTTGAAATTTGTACCATCTTTTACTGTAATCTTTGTTAATATGATGAGCATAAAATATTTGGAATATTAAAAGTAGTTTCAGACTTATAGTGCTTTAACGACTGGGTAGAAAATTAAGCCAATTTTAACTGTTGCAAACTTTCGTTTGGTACAGTATGAACGAATAATCGCAAAAATTCCAAAATCTCTAAATTTGTTAATTAGGCATTTGGTAATGTGTCCACAATTTAAAATTTTCATAATTTTGTATTTAGCTGCTACAATACGTTGATGACTAAAAAACTTGGATTTTTCATGAAATATGGGGCGAGAATGACCGTGTTAAAGCTTATGGAGATAACCAAACTTTTTACTGCAAACCTTTTAATGATGATTTTCTGAGCATTTTAAGCTAAATACATTAACTAGGTTTAGATTTTATTAATTTTATGAAGAAAACTTCACAACTTTGTGATCAATGATGATTTTTTGGGACGGATCGATAAATCAATAATATTGTTTATTTATAAAGTCAAATAGTTTTAAATATATCCCAAACCAAGCCAGTTAGTCATTTTTTAATGGCTTTTATGTATTTTGATTAAATTCGGACTTATTCTACTGCTAGATGCATCAGAACCGGCAGACGGTCATTCTCGCCCCATGTATGGGGCGAGAACGACCGTTTTTGGTTTCCGCTAAAAAACTGTGATGGATATAAAATCTCGAAATGTGACTTTAATGGTTAGAAAGAGAAGAGTCTGAAGTTGTGTTTTGTCATCTTGGACTTTTTATTTCTATGCATTGTACCTGAAATACAGCAATAAAGCGAAGAAAAACGTGAAAATACGGTCATTCTCGCCCCATATCACGGTACTCAACTATAAATTGTAGATAATAATGAGTTCATAGATGGGCTCATTTCGTTTGTATGATTGTCTGGACTTATTCAACATGTATTTTTATTTTTTGTAAAAATTTTTATCTATGATATGAGCGGGATTCATAATATTTCCGGTACAAAAATTCCCCGCCGAATTCTGTTGGGAATTCGACCCACCAAAAAATTACCCGAGTTTTTCGGTCGAAAAGTACCTAACCAAATTCCGCCGAAAACCGCAGAGTTCTTTCAACTAACAGGAAATTCGTAACAGAATTCTGAAGATTTTGGCTGCGGATAATGGGGCGAATTTTCTGCAGAAAATTTCTATTAAATTGGTTACAATTATTATTTTTGTAAGGGATTAATAAGCTATCTATGAATCTTAAAAAGTAAGAAGAAGGTCGATGATTTGGGAGAGGCAGAAATCCAGAAAGCTTGGAATTTGAAGCCGCTCGGTGTACCCAAAGTTGCCCTGTTGGAACCCCTCTTCTCGGATCGAATTGATGGCTCTAGAAAATTGCTTTCTGTACATTGCCGACGTCAGCATGCTGTTGAGTAGCCGCATCTCCCGTTTGTACTCCCCAAACTGCGCCTGGATTCGAAAGGTTTTGTCATAGATGATGACGTAGATGGCGGCGAGCAGGACTCCGAGCCAAAAACAGGCGGCGGCCACCAGCATATTTTTGTGTCGCATGTAGATGGCCAGAAAGAGCAGAAAGATGGTGTTGGTCATCAGGGCCAATTTGAGCATGTACAAGGTGTTGGCCAGAATTATGTTGACCAACTGAACCAGGAGTTGCATCTCCCGACACTGCCGCACGGCGGTCTCCACCTGCCATGGCTGAACCCCCATATTGACCTTCCCTGACCTCTCTCGCCACTCCCTGCGATGCAAAAACTCATTAGTTTTTCAAAATTAAAATCTGGCATCTTTTTCATTAAGCATAGCGCATGGGTAATGCGTACCGTATTTTCTGGATGCCCTTGGCCCCCTTTTCGTGGCACATTTCAAAGAGCAGAATATTTGTCATCGCCAGATGATGCGCCGGCGCCAACCAGACAAGAGTCATGTAGCCGTCCAATATGGCACCCAGGATCACGGCTAAACTACCTCCCCGCCATTCCCGCCATTCTGCGGGCCAAACGGAGTAGACAAAGTTGAAGCTGTCGGGGTTCTGAAAAAAGAGCAGGAGGTGGAACACAACTGCAGAGGATATTCCAGCCCAAAGGGAAATTGCCAAAAGCTCCTGCAGCGAGAAGGTCAGCAGTCGCGCAAAGGTCATGGGACGGGCCTCATTTTCTAAAATCGGTAAAACCTTACTCAAGCTCTGTTTAGGGCAGTTTTAAGTAAAAATAAACAAAAAAATACGTCAACCTACTTGAAAAGTGGATGTCGATGATGGGAAAGACACCATAAAAGTCCCGCCGGTACCTGTGGTAGAGGGCGCTAGAGCCCCACATGGTCATCAGGGACAGGGAGGAGCAGACGTAAGCACAGCCAAAATGGTGGAGGGTCTCCGGCTGGTAGTTCCAGATCGCCCTGGCCAACCGACACCAAATGAAGACCAAGTGAACCCCCCACAACCCCCTTTGAATATTGTACAGAATAACTTTGTGGGCTCGGAGATCCCGGTCAAAACTCAGGTCGGGGTAGACTTTAAAAGGAAGAAGCCCAAGGGCGTTATAAAATTTCAAGAAGTAAATGTTTATACGCAGATCACGCACCGAAATCATGATTTCAGTGCGTGGTTTTCCCTCGCCTATGTATTATGTATGTATGATGTAATGATGTATAATGAAGAGGCTACAGAGACACGTCTTGTAGGGGAAAATTTTTTTATCGAAAGCAGGAAATTCAATCTTCAGCATTTATTATATAAACAAGGAGCTCGGACTATCAGCCAGCAAAAGAGGCTCATTTTTGGCTAGCCGTCTAACCTGGAATGTGGGCGAGAAGCAGACAACGGAACCAAAACATTCGGTGACAACGTGTTTCTAGGTATCCGATACGTATAAAGGTTTGTACAGAGTACTGTAGTAGCTGTGTACATAAGTACATATGTGCACTTTCACAAACTTTGCGTAGGTATGCAATTCCAGTTTTAGCCGGGTAGGTAGTCGATTTGGTTCGATTGGAACCCCGAATGGATTAATTAAAAACCCATCAGAGTTTGAAAATCCATTTAATTACCGTCATGCAAGGCGAAAAGTGACACTTTCAGAAAAACGTTGTTAATGTCGTCATTTTAAATGCGTTGATGCAAATAGGTAGATAAATGTTGGTATGGATGACATGGCCGTATTAACAATGCCACAGCAACTTTTTGACCACATTGTTGCAACTAAACGTCAAATCAATTTTAAAAAAAGCAAAGTTTTCAGCTAGACTAAACAATCCCGCGAGATTTTGGTGGTCGGATTTTGTGGTCGGACAATGCTTTTTCCAGGCGACCACTGACCACCATACCCGACCACCGACCACAAAATCACGTCCACTGACCACTGTCCAAAAAAACTGACCACCGTCAAACAAACCTGACCGCCAACCACCAAATCCGGACCACCGGGTCCGGATTTGGTGGTCGTCGCTGGTCAGGTTTGTTTGACGATGGTCGGTGGACGTGATTTGGTGGTCGGTCGTCGCCTGGAAAAAGCATTGTCCAACCCATTGACCACCAAAATCTTACGGGATTGTTTAGCCTAGCCAAGTGTCGCTTTTCATTTTCTCATGAGTGCGACACCTTGAATTTCCATAAAACACGTCTAAATGCTTGTTTTTTTGGAACTTGTTATGATGGACCTGAAAAACCATGAGCTAAGCTTAAGTTTAAGCAGTTGAAAGTTTTAAATCCATTAAATACACCAGAAATACCGGTGAAATATGATGGAAGTTAGCAAAAGGTTGTCCCGTTTCGCCTTGTATGACGGTATGTAAATACTAAATACCCAACATGTACATATGTCGAACAATGTTGACACATACCAAAAATGGAAAGCGCCTATAGCTCAAGCAAAGGAATGGAATGGAGGGATAAATTATAAAATTGCTCTGTTGTTTCCCCAATTATCCCCATGTCCAAAATCAACAAATCGATTAAATACCTACACCGATTTTACCTTTCCTTTATTTGTTTGCTTTATATATACATACATTGAATCTAATGGTGGTCACTGAAATTCAAAATTCAGATTCAGCCCGGAGAATTTAAATTTGAATAGGACAAGTTGACCTATCCGGGTTTAACTGTTGACGAGAGAAACGTTAAAGCTAAAGGGCTAAAATCCAAGGAGAAGGTTGATGATTTTTGTGAGACAGAAGTCGAGGAAACTTGGAATTTGGAGCCGCTCCGTGTATCCAAAGTTGCCCTGTTGGAGCCCTTCTTCTCGGATCGAATTGATGGCTCTAGAAAATTGCCTCCTGTACCTTGCCGAGGCCAACATGCTGTTGAGTAGTCGCATCTCCCGTTTGTACTCTCCAAACTGGGCCTGGATTCGAAAGGTCTTGTCATAGATGATGACGTAGATGGCGGCGAGCAGGACGCCGAGCCAAAAACAGGCGGCGGCCACCAACAAATTTTTGTGGCGCATGTACACAGAGAAAAATCCTCTGATATTGTACGTTATATCATATTATGCTTAATGGGATATGGAGTACAAACGGACATAGAAATCCTCCTAGTCCAGATCACATTAATCATTTATGGCATCGTCACGTTACTTATTCTACAGTATCCCAATTAAATGCTTAATGTTTAGTACAACGTAAAATGCTAAATAGTTATGTGGTTTCTAAGTAAACAGTATACAGTATTTCGCATTAACTTTTAACGTGAATAAATGTATAGCATATTTCGAACAGCAAAATGTATTAAAATGATATGGAGTAAAAGAATAGTTATTTTAATGGTATGCATAGTAAAATATGTCGGGCTTTAATAGATTCAAAACGTTAACACAGTTTGCTTTTATTTATACCTGAAACATATATTATTTATTTTTGTGGGTTTTATATTGTATTAATACATAATAAACTAATATTTTAATAATATTACACTGCAGTTACACAAAAGCTACTTGAAAACAAATAGCCAAAATACTGGATAGGCAATTAATTCAAATACTTGCAAAAAAGAATACGCTTACATAATACGCAGTAGATAAAAGACAGATACTAAAGCCCCTGGGCTAAAAAAATACCAAAATTTATATTTTTACAGAAAATAAATTAGCCAAAGAAATACTGCATACTTCATGCATGCTTAGCATGCCGATCGTAAGTAAAACAATGGTCATATTTAGTTATTAATTATTAAGAAAGGAAATGAGGGCTGCATTATTATTAGTATTTGATAGCTCGTAAATAAAAGTATCGAGAAACTCCCAAAGACTTTTACACTGCGTCGGATAGTTGGCATTCAATATTCGATACACTTTAAAACAGATGTCAACTGCTTGAATAAACGATGAACATTCGATTGCCCTATTCTCTGCAATAACAAACCATTCACTAAAATCCAATTTTGTTCGTGATCCTAAGACTGCAATAAAAGGTTGAGATCGAAGGGTTTGGTCGCGGCTGTACGACTCCATCGGAGTTCCTACCTAAAACAGAGTATTAAGTACTTATATAAAGTTGTTTTTCGATTGATATATGGTATGTAAAAAAAATTTTAGACATAAAGAAGCAGGATAAAATACCTATAAATATATGTATTATGTACCTTCAGGAATTCCACAAAGAAAGAAAGAGAGGTTGCACTAGATACACGATGATATTTGGAGTCTTTCATGTAATACCCGGCACTGCACACATAAGGCAATATCAAGAATGCAGCAATTAATTTTCTCTCATCTAAAAAGTTAAAATACATACAATCATTTTTAAAGTAAAAAGTAAATTGAGCATCAAGGCAGTTACAACAATGCAGTGTTGAAATATGATTAAATATGCCTTAAAAAATACTCTGGAAAAATTTTCAAACCTGTGATATCTAGTTCGGAATCTAAGTTCAACTTTTCAAAAATTGATCTTTTCATTTTGTTGGCGAATCCAATAATTTTGT
>JAQIVE010005515.1:0-12784 GCA_034698285.1 Sminthurinus bimaculatus | reverse complement strand
CCCTTTTTGCTGTATATTTTTTAAAAAGTGGGTGATTCGAACGCCATTCTCCTTTGATATTTTATGAATCCCGCGATTCTTTCTAAATGTGTTTAAAAAAATTAGATTGCCTGGAAAATTAAGTTAGTTTACAATCGGAACAGAATTAAATGAGAATTAAAAGAATTTTTTAATAGACAATATTTTCTTTATTTATATTTCATATTTTTGTACAGTTTACAAACAGGACAGGAATTTTATGCAGACGTAATAAGTACTTCTGTTGCTCTGTCTATAATGATTTTAATTACGGTCATTACACAGGCTCGGTCTACGGCATAACACCGTCTTAATCTTATTTGAATCTTCTTCAAGGCTCTTACTCTTCTCTTGTCAGCGGCAGTTAGCTTTTTAAGTATAGTGGGATCTTTTAATATTTGAATGATTTCCGCGGTTAAGTTGTCCTTCGCCGACAACAGCAGTAGCAGGGAAAATAAAATGGCAGCACCCAGAAGGCCATTTGCGCCAAGAAATACGGCGATCGCTCCCTTCATTTTGATGGCTCCATAAATACAGTATACACAGACGCTCATGGCTACAACCTTAGCCATTGGAATGAGAAAATCAGAAAATGTTTCCTCCAACTCCGCCGTCGCTATTTGTACAGCACTATAAATTCTCAAATATTGATGAAGCTGCTCTCCCCCACTATTGGAATTTTTAGCTGAAATTAACAAGCAGCTTCTATAAAAAAACAAAAGAAAATTTTATTTTACTTTAAAATATTTTTGAGTCTTTTTTTGTTATACCCAACCTATTATAGTTACCATCAATTTTGCCAAATCCTAAACTTATGGGAAACTCTTGGTTTCCCGACGGATATAGCACCTATTTGATGCCTAGATTACGAATCCGCAAGAGTTACCACAAAAAACCGCCATTGACCGGGTCAAAAACCCGAAAAACCCCAGCCAAAACCGATTTTTTCCATATTCTAAACGTTTGGGAAACTCTCGGGTTTCCCGACGAATATAGCACCTATTTGATGCCTAGATTACGAATCTGCAAGAGTAATCACGGGAAACGGCCGTTTAACGGGCCAAAAACCCGAAAAACCCCGGCAAATCCGGTTTTTTTCCAAAGCCTACTCTTTTGGGTAGCTCTTGGGTTTTCTGACGGATAAAGCACCTATTGGATGCCTAGATTACGAATCTTCAAGAGTTCTCACGGGAAACGGCCGTTTAATGGGTCAAAAACCCGGAAAACCCCCACCAAAACCGATTTTTTTGTTGTTGTGAAAATAATAATAAATAAATGTTTGAATAAAAATCAATTATCCTTGTTCTCCGATCTTAAAATGTTTACGATGATAAATAAGTTTTGGGAATAACTTATGGTAACTAAAATAGGTTGTGTTTAGCAATCACGTAGTTTGAAATCACATCATCGTGATACGCGCGAAGCGCGAACTTGTTTAGTTCTATACTTTAGCATTTGCTTTTTCTTTGTCTTCAGTTTCTAAATACATGGCTCTCGTCCTCGTCTACTTATGATACGAATACGAGTAAACAACAGATTTCCCAATTTTATATAATATCGTTGAAACTTTTTAGTTTTCTCCTTCGCCCCTTAAACCTTTAAATGAAACAAAACTCACACAAGTTCTAAATCTGCATACAAAGACTGTGTGCGTAGATGCGCACACGTATGCACATACACATACAAATACATGCATGCGATTAAAGAGAGGCAAGTAGAGGACAGAAAATGTGTAAAAAAATAAGCGAGCAAAGAAGCTATGTATGTAAAAGAGTCCCCTTTCTCTGGTGTTTTCGTCAGCGCTTTTGTTCTTCCTCTCGTTCTCATTCTCTCTCTCTCCTCTTAATAACTATAGTCATGGAGTTAAGTATATGGTGGGTGAATCTTCCGCTCTGTACTTTTCACATTTAGTTTCTAATTTCGGCCAATGTCATAATTATTTAATATTCACATAAATATGTACTTTGTACTTATTATATTGCGTCCATACCATGATACATACATAGGCCAAGCTTAATAATAAAGGAAACGTCCACATGTTGAGGATGGACGAGGACGAGGCACAGTTGGGTTTCAAGTAGTTCATGTTCATGTTATGGTGTTGATGTTGTATCTTTAGCTTTAGTTGTATTTGCGTTTGTAGGTAGTTGAAACCTTTTTCTTCCATGTCTTGTGTTTCTTTTCTTGTTCTTCTCACAGTCGCACACTGTTTATCTCGGTTTTATTTTTATACATATCGTTTACTCCATCCTGTCCAAATTTTTCACTGTATACTGTTCACACAACAGAGAAAAAAGAATAAGAACAGTTCCACTTGGATTTTTTTACTACCATACAATTTTCTTTTAATTTACATACATGGAGAGATATGCACTGAGCTTATCAAGTTTTGTACTGATATAAGAGCAAGTGCATGTAAATATAAAATATACATAAGAGAAAATAAAATTTTAGTGTACTAGTTGAAAAAGTACTTGGAAAATTTTGGTTTGATAAAGTTGCAGTCGAATTGAAAAGAGACAACAGTTTGATAAAAGAATCACTTTAATAATGTTAGTGCCGATACGGGGAAAAGATATGAGCTACATATGATATGGAGAATAGGGTAGAAAACAGAGTTTCATTCTAAAGTTAAATGACATGAATGTTGAGTGCATATTATAGATGATAGAAAAAGTGTATTTTCGTTAAATGCTAAACGCATTAGAGTCCGATTAGGCTGAATGCACAAAATATCGATAATGATGATTATGATGATGACGACGACGTTCCTCTTCATCCTTCTTCTTTTGCCATTGATATGATGTGAGCTCGTTTTCAAATATTGGATTTCGCTTTCCCTTTTTTCCTTTCATTTTTTCCGTGTGCATGCATATTGTATGTTAAACTGAATTGTGTACACATACATAGGTACATACATACATAAATACATTTATTTTCCCCATCCTTTGAACATTCAACGATGGATAAAAAAAAGAAATGTTGACTCGGCAGCATTTAGCATTATAAAAAATTGCCTAGGCCTTTCCCTCCTTTCTTCTTCTTAGTTTCTTTTTGATATTGTCACTCAAGCATAAAGTAAGTAGAGAAAGAAGGAAAGGAAAGGCGAAAGGTAAAGACGGATGAGGAGGCGAAGGAGAGACAGACAAGTAATAACAATTATAAGGACACCCGCATTAAAAGTATTAAAACTTGTCCGTAAATTTTCTTGATAAAGAGCAATTCAAGACTTTCGCCTTTTGCTTTTATCCAGTGCGTTTGACTTTCGCTTTCATTTTGTTTTTCACAGGATTTCACGACCGGCTCTTATTTTCAAGAAATGTCCTATTATATAGTCATAATCTTTATAACTAATGAAATGGACAAGCACACTTTACATTAAAATTTGTAAACGGTCAACGCTGGCAAAGTTGCTCAAAGACGACTAAAAGTTTTTAAATTCAAATTTCATACTAAACGTCAACTTAAGAAATATAATACTACGAATCCAAAGCTAATAATAAGTCAGTTCAAATTATTAAGTTGAAAAGCTGAAGTGTTGAGATTCAAAGACCAGTGTAGAAAATTATGGTGATGATTATTATTGTTTGATAACAACTTGAACAAACAAAGAGCCAATCCGATCCAGCGGATCCTGATGCTGGCTGTTGGCTGTGGTATTCATGCTCGTGATATACATACCCTGGTTTTGTGCGGCTCTTGTTCTATTGTAGTGTTCTTGTTAGTTCTCTGAAGAGTTTTTATGCGTATATACACAAGAAGAGAGAAAAGAAAAATCCTTTGGCGTCAAGGGTAAGAATAATCCAGTCATAACACAGTGGAGGAGGCGAGAGGACACAAACACAAGCGGATGTGTGTCGACTGTCGACGTCTTAATGTAATCTCGAGCACATAATATATTTTGCTGATGAATTTTCTTTTGTGTAACCACCAAAGACCACAACACGGATGGAATGGAATGGCATGGGATGGGAGACAGCAAGAGAGGAGAGAAAAGTTCTCTATGAAACAGAAGGATGAGGATTATCCTCATCTCAGTCGCCTTTCCTCCGTTCTATGTATTTCGTTTCACTACTGTGCCATACCATGGTGCTGCATAATACATTATGCATACAATGCAAAATACAAAACATGGAGTACAAAACAGTTCACTTTAGTCTCAACTGAATCTCCTTCCAAAGTACGCATACATATGTATGCATACAATACATACATACATACATATGTATAAGTGTATATTGTATATTCGTGTTTGTTCTGTTGACGTTGTCTTGACTCGAGCCTGGAGTCTTGACTTGACTTTTCCTCCTATTTGTATGCATGAACTATCAAACACAGAGAGTCACTCCAGTCCATGTATGTAGGTACATGAATTATGAAAAAGATCAAGAACAACGGGGCAGCAGCAGGGAAATTCTGATTCAAACTCAAATTCAAGCTCAAACTCACAGTTAAAGTCCAAGTCAAAGTCATTCAGCCAAATTCACAAAGTTCCTCGCAAAAGATTCCTATCCAGCTTGTTTTTTGCTAGAGCCTTTCTTCTTAAAATTTTTTAACTGACACAATGACAGTAGAATTCCGAAAAAAGCTAAAAAAATATTCAATTTAACAATTTTGTCTCAGGTCTTCAAAAAAGGTTTAGAGACTAAACTTTTGAGTTTGTGGAACAAATTGATCATTACACAAGTAAGAGCACATAGTTTTTAACTTATATTAGCTGAAAGGTTAAAGTAAGGACGAAAATGACGTGTGTGCGTAAATTTGTAAACCTGAATTTAATAGACAACTTTTGTTCTCGATATGCTATGCTAACAGATAAAATCATTCTTGTGTATAAAGTCATAGACGTATGAATTGTGGACGTATTGAAATTTAGAAAGGAGACGCACATTCTATAGATATAAATATGCTATAAAATAATGACTTGTTCATAGTTCAAATATTATATGTATAAATCGCATACCCACATGTGAGCATACAGCATACACAATAGTTGTGAATAGTGGACGAAAGGAAGAATAGCGGACAAAAACAGATGACTCTCCGTCATTCGCAGTTCTGCTCTTCTCCTTTCATGATATAATATAGTACGATATAATATCGCATTGTACTGTATTGTATTATGATGTATAACATTTCTTCTTGAACAATTTGAATTTGAACAACAACAACTCTGGCTAACTTGAACATTTCCAAGTCGAAACTACCTTAAAAGTCCATGGACAGGCACATTATCATCTTTCAAAAACTTCCCAGTGCAGTCAGTTTAGCAAATTTGTAGCTTGTACATTGTACATACTATACTTATCTGCATATGTACATGTTGAGTGGGGTATTAGCTGTGCGTTCCATGGACTGACGATGCGATGTAATTCCAGTGAATTCATCAAATATGTACAATATGTTCCAAACTCCAAACTTCATAGGTTGTCTTGAGCAAAGAGAATTCCATATTCAAAATTTAAAATATGTGTGCATTATATTATATTTATATGGTCATGGCATGGCACCAACTTGGACTTGAGTTTTCAGTCAAGTCCTAGTCTTCTAATTTTCTCCCCTCTGTGCATAAATACCATGTAAATTCTTTATTTATTCCTAAACTTGCCATGAGGATACAACGAGAAAGGACGAAGAAGAATAAGAAGAAGAGCCAGAGGAACTTTTCTTACTTTTTACCATGTCGAGAAAAATTTCATGATAAAATGTTTACGATTGGAATGGAACTTTTTCTAAGGCTCTGCACTGCTCACAGTAGTCGCCGTTTACTTCATTTTTTCTCGTCCAGCTCGATTGCATCATGGATCCTGGCATATCATATTGTATCTTATCACATTTATATCATTTTTGTTTCGAAATATCAACCAAGTGTGTATGTATCTATCTATCTATCCATACTTTACATATTCATATTTATTTATCGAGATATGCAGTATGTTCAAAATATACTACAGTTCTTAATTTTCAAACTTCATGTACAAGAAGTACATATGTATGTGTAGATGATAACCAACGCTAAATGTTAAATGCTCAATGCTGGTAGTCGACATTGAAAGTAGTAAGGACATGGACACATAACATGTGCATATGGAGGTATTTATCAGCGAATGGGACAATGAATCATGACTTACAAGTGAATCTTTCATGTTTTACACAGAGTAAATGCACAGAAGAAGAAAAGGAAAGGAAAGGAGGAATAAAAGATAGAAAAGGGCAAGATTACGTGTGTATTATAGTTCGAGATACTCATCGTGTAATATATCTTGTCATTTTAAATGTGTGTGTTTGAGTGTATAGATATGTATTACCGTGTTGTTTGCATATTGTGGAAAATATTAAAGTTTCATATACATGTACATTGTACAATGTACATATGAACATAGGAAATATTCCCGCATCGACTCGAGCGGAACATAAAAACATACAGTGAAAAATATGTGTACAAAATGAATATGAATTATAAATGTGAATATCAGTTCAGTTCAGTTCAGTTCAAATCCAGCTCTCCAACTTCTGGATGTTTTGTCTGTCTGTATGGAAAAACTTGTAAGGTCTGTTCACTCGACTCTTTATCCATTGGAACTATTCATGGAAGTTGTGAGTCGGATTAATAATTTAAAGGTGTGTAGGACAGGAAAGAAAATACAGAAGTCTCAGGTCGTCTTCTGCTCCTCTTTCTTCGTTTTCATCCGTGTGTATGTGTGTGTGTGTGTAAGTGTGTATTATGAATGTGTGTTTTTGTTGCTTTGTATCATTTTTTCCCTTCTCCTTTTCTTTATGTCCCATGGCTATATGGTTCATCATGATATCAGTATTACATTACCGAGTACATAGAAATTAACTAGGTAAATAGCTACTCAGGTAACCAAAGAATATTGAACTGTATATTCATTTCATCTCATATCTAATGTGATAGTTGATAGTTACCTTATAAATTTTCTAGCTCTCCCTCCTCTCTCTCGCTCTCTCTCTCTCTGAAAAAAGTCCAGATGGATAGATGTTGGATTCGACGAGGATAGCTCAACATTTATAGTTTCACTCAGAAAATAGCAAGGCTTTTTATTTACGTCTTTCTAGCTCGAGTTCTACTATGATTCTGCTAGTTATTGTACAATTTCGTAATAATAATATTAGTGCAGGTCAGGGGTCAAGTCTCTCCATGATCACGATAATCCTCTATCTTGGGTGGCTGCTTCTTCCATCGTCTCTGAATTCTTGTTTATATTCTGGATTTTGCATTGTTTGTTATTTCATTAGCGCTGGCGCTGTAGCTAGCGCAACCATTCTTCCCCCCGTAAATGGCACCGGGTCCATTTACCAAATATTTGGGTTGCGCTGACCTTTAGTTCTTGTTTTCCTCCGTTTAATTTGCTGCTTATGGGCATTCAATTTATGGGCGACCCGGCATTAAAAAACCTCTTTGGGAAAAAGCCATAGGCCGCCACCAGTCAGAAGTCCTTCCAAATCAACCCAGTCAGTGGCTTTAGTCAAACACGTTCTCGTCTTCGTTTCTGGATATGCTTCAGGCCACAATCCAAATCCCAATGACCATGTCAAATCAAATGAAGAAAGTCATGTCAAAACAAGAATGCATTTTATAAAATTTTGTGAGAAAATATTGGTGGTAGAAAGGAAAGTTAATCAGCTATCATGGAGCTGAAGTTTCCCATGAAAGGTCACATCACTTACATATAAAGTCATATGTCATAGGTCTGTTTGTTACAGCACTTTTCTCTAATGTCAGACCGCGACTGTCAAAATCTCTGGCTAAGATCAATCGTCATACCAAATTTCATAGACCTCTGTCAAATGTGAAACGTCAAAGCCAAGCATTTTTGTCATTTTGCCGACACCTTCCACAGGGACTTGGTTAAAACGCCCTTGGGCCAATATCGCCTACCCATATGGGCACCTGCGGGTCAAAATCGCCTACCCGCATCGAGTTTTCTGGGTCACGACCGCCTACCCTCTCGACAGTCCCTGCCGCCAATAAGGTGTCGACGTCCCTAGCTTTTGCCCTTTCCAAGTCAAATGTCAAAGACCTCTGCCAAAGGTCAAAATAAGTCGCCACGCCAACTGTCAATCGTCATGTCTTTGTGGGCCGCCACACCTCAACCTGCCCGGTTGGGCTTCCCCTTTACCTGCCCGGTAAAGTAGCAGTCAACCACATGTCTAGTGTCAAAGTCAGAAGGTCTGAATTAGTCTGCCCGACTAATCCATAGTCATAGAGGCGCCTGTCCGGCTTCTTATTGTCAAAAGGTCAGTATCAGAAAAAGTCTGTCCGACTTTCCCTAAGAGCTGTCCGGTCCCGTCATCATCCTGCCCGGATTGATGACACATGTTGCTTCTTACTGCCCAATCGTATTTCGTCACTTTATACTTGACCTCGCAGTCGTCATTATGTCAAGTCAGGTTCATTATTTGAAATTCATAATAGTTGTATAATCAAAGGTAAAAGGTCGAACTTTATGTCCTCTTTCAATCAATTTAAACTTATCTGCTCATCTCTGTAGCATGGCAGAAGTCATCGCATTGCAGTTATGGCGTTCTCGTTGCACTGGCTATTTTTCAAGCGGCTGTTGTCCCGTCTGAGGTCAGCTGTCCATACAGTTCAGATACCCAGATGCTCACACTCGACAGTAGTCGGGATCATCATTCGGTGTTTAGGTTTTGTTTCGGTTTTCGGTGTCAAGAGAATTCGTCCATCTTTCCTTCCCCCCGTAAATTGACCACGGGGAAATTTACAAAATTAAAACTGCTTTGCAGAAGACCGGTTCGGTAGGGTCGACGGACCAATGGATTCGACGAGGATAGCTCAACATTTATAGTTTCACTCAGAAAATAGCAAGGCTTTTTATTTACGTCTTTCTAGCTCGAGTTCTACTATGATTCTGCTAGTTATTGTACAATTTCGTAATAATAATATTAGTGCAGGTCAGGGGTCAAGTCTCTCCATGATCACGATAATCCTCTATCTTGGGTGGCTGCTTCTTCCATCGTCTCTGAATTCTTGTTTATATTCTGGATTTTGCATTGTTTGTTATTTCATTAGCGCTGGCGCTGTAGCTAGCGCAACCAGATGTATTCGATACATTTGGTAGATCAAATACATACATGCGAGGTGTTTTTTTCTTTTTTCCTTGATGGATCAAATGTAAAAACGCACATGGAAAAATTCTAATGTAACTCCATTACAGAGGTTTTACAATACATTAAAGACAAAAAGGAACTTGTTCTGAATCAGCTAATGGCAAATTCCAAGAGGTTTTTTGGACAGCAAAATAAACTCTCAAGTGACCACAAAAATCGTGAACAAGAAAATCAAACCAAGAATTCACTCTTTACGAATGCAAAACCTTCGTATTCTATGCATTGAATTTTTTAAAATATTTGATTCTCTCTACACTCTTGATTACAGGCATTAAATAATGAAAATCAACGGAGAAGGCGGAGAAATCGATGGGATTTTTTCCTTTCTGTCCTTGTACATGTGTATGATGCATTATGTAATAGATACATCCTTAACTTATCTTGATGAGGATGATATTCAATTTATGAATATTACAGTTAAATACATAATAAATACAATATATTCCACGTAAACACAAACATACGTATGTGGACTGAATTAAACTTTGCATTTTAGTACATTTTTGTCCAGGATCGGTTGACGGTTGACCAAGTTGAGTTTTGTTTAGTTTTTCTAACTATGTATATTGGAAAGAGTGAGCCAACATAATTTATTATATTTATCCATCCATCGTGATTAAAGACACATGAGCCTAAAATGTTTTCTTGCTCCTGGTCCTTTTCCAATTCTTCTTGGACACATTATCGCATACACCTATCTCCACTTCCCTTCAAAATGTGCTCAAGCTCGATCCGTCATCATCATTATCATTATCATACATACTTATGTATAATATAGTTAAACCATCCATTCTGGACTCGGACTCTCAACTGGAAAAATAACAGAAAATCCGTTTTAAGATGCATTCAAATATGTACATACGTTAACATACTCTGGACTAGTATGCATATGTATGCAAATCAACTAGATTTTGAATCTATGGCAAGGAGAGTAGAGAAGGGGGTGAAGAGCTACTGCAACGGCATTCATCATCTCCATCTCCATAGCATAAAGTAAAGTTGTGTTGTGTTATGAATATGTATATATGTATGGCTATATAAGATCATGTAAAAAACAAGTACATACAAGCACAAGTACTGGAGATTTCGATCCTCTCCTCAGGGAAGCTTTCATTTTGACCCTTTTCGTCGAATCTTGCATGTGCTCCCAATCCAAATACAAATCCAAACCAATCCGATGAGATATAATATGTGTATATAATACAATGCTCTGCACATTCACAAGATTCTCCTCTTCTTTTCTTTATGTGTAATGTTGTGTGTACATAATGTAATGTTTCTCTGGCTTCTTCTTCTACTTTTTCTTTTTCTTCGTCAGCTCGTTTGATTCTTTTCTCTCCCGTTAATACCTACTCCTCTCTCTTTTTCTTCGTGTCTACTCCCATTCTCTCTTTCTCGCTCGTCGCTTCAGATTAAGCTCGAGCAAAAAGCAACTCATCTATAGCCATGCCTTGTCATTCACACTCCAAGTAGTTTCCAATGGCCTTTTCAAATCTCAAATCTCATCCACTCTTGACTGGACTGGATGGACTCTCGACTTAAACGCCAAGCAAAATCATAGTCATAATAATCATAATAATATCTGTAGTATGTGGACACATGTTATAGCTTTACTTATAATAATATTATTATTATTATGTGATTATATCGATGCATAGCTATGCGATCTTTTACCATTATATCATAAGTGATCAGGATGATGTGTAAGAACATATACACGGGCAGATATACTAATACAAAATGCATCATCGGGATTACGATATTGAGCTACAAGTTTACATTACAAAGTACGTTGTAAAAAGGATGGAAAAAATACCTCCGAGTGAATGGAATGAGAGTAAAGGCGAGGGAGAATATCTTAAGTTTGATTTTGAGTTCTGGAGATGAGTTATCTGTGTTTGAAGATTTAACTACATGATTTTTATTTTAATTATTCGTCTCTTTTTTTCTATCCGACTCTCTTTCTCTTATTCATTGTACGATTATATTACGATTATAATAAATTTTTCGTCCAGAATTAAAAGCTCAGCTCAAACTTGAATTTGTATCTGTATCTGCATTTGTGTTTGTGTTTGAGTTGGAGTCGTCATCTTATCTCGCAGGAAGATTAGCCATTAGCCATGGAAAAAATAGAATAACGATTATGATGATGATGAGAGAATGACGATTGACGATGATGAGATGAGACTGGTCTAGATGACCGTAAGAAATATACATACATAGGAAAGATAGATGGATGGACTCTACAATTTACACAGTATAATTGCCACTGCTAGCCCATCATGATTAAGAACCATCTTTTAAAATTATACATTTACAGACCAGACGAAACGAGGAGAGAAAAGATTGTCATCATTTCTTCTAATGAGACAGTTGGCATACAGAGAGCTTTTGAATATAAAATGAGAGCCAACGGTTTGCTGCTGTTTTGCTCACATTTATGGAAGTTCCGGCTTGGAATTCATTGAGATAAATGTCATTATTAACCAGGCAAGGTAATTTGATTTTGTTGGTCGATTAAAATTCGAAAAACAGTGGGTTCACAGTGTACATAAAATTAAAAATATTGTTGTTTCTAAGGAGAATTCGATGATGATGAGAACAGCAGAAAAGTAATAAATAACGAAAGAAGATCATGTGAAGAAAGAGAGAAAAGAGAAATACTTTTGGATACACATGTATATTTTATTGCATATGCGTTGTTATGGTTATTGCAGGAAAGTTGATCTTATAACTCTCACTCCCTCCAGTCCAGTACAGCGCCGCAGTGTATGTGTGTGTGTGTGTGTTGATGTTGTTGGTATCAGTACAAGTGTTGGTTTAGTTTAGAGTTTGAGCTCGAATATTAATGTTTACTTTGCCTTCTCCTCATTTCATTAGCTCCCAGCTCATTGTTATTATAATTGAGGAGCACAGGAGAGAGAAATGGAAGCAGAAGGAAAATAAGCGAGAGAATAATCAAAATTGCCACCAGCTATTTCACGTTTCATAGCATATAGCATGGCATAAGTAGTTAAAAGGTCTTCATGCCGTATCTTCTTCTTCTTATGCATACATACACAGATATTTTCTCCGTCTTCTTCTATACTCCGTATTGAGAACGTCTTGGAGAAGAATCAGCAGCAGCAGCAGCTCCGTTTCCTTCTGACTTTGACTGCCCTTCCTTTTTATTATTGTTGTAATAAGGGGGCGAGCATTATAAATCCATATTTTAGTTGATTACGAGGAGCAAATAAGCACAAACCGAGCCAAACGAAAAACCAAACCATGCCAATGTCGATGTCGATTCTTGTAGACATATTTTGACTTTACATACGCATGTATTTATTTACATAGTGAATTAACAAACACACATATTTTCAAGCTTTTTGCATTAGGCAAAATACTTTTGTCTTATAGTAAAACATAATAAATAAATATGTTTTGAAGCTTTGGAAAGCTCAAGGCAGAGTCAACTTCCCTTCTGTGAATTTCCATGATAAGATTATGCATGTACAATATAAAATACATACATTTCAGACTTGGACGTTGTGCGTTATAAATTATTATTACTACGTTGTACTTTGGAACTGACGATGTTAAGCTGTTTGGAATTTCGAATGAGAAACTTAGTTTT
>JAQIVE010005514.1:0-12785 GCA_034698285.1 Sminthurinus bimaculatus | reverse complement strand
GAGGTCAAAATGTTGACGTTCCTCAAAAGTCAAGGAACCAAGCTTTCAGGGACTATGCTGCATTTTAAAATTGGTCAACGCGTTTTTATTTGGCAGCCATTGAAAGTCATTCCAAGTTTCTTGTTATAGCCCGTTATATGTATACAAACTATAATATTATTTTACGTATATTCCGCTGACTGTGATTGGCAGCTGAAAATTATGTTCCCGTATGTACATGCATATGTATACAGTTTTTTTTCTTCCATGTCCTTTGAACTTTACACACATGTATACAGTATACAATAATATGTTTGTAAATGAAAGATGGAAAGAAATATATATAAAGCGATGATGTGATGAGTGATGAACATTTCCGAGGCCTCTGACTCTGTACTCTGTATTCTATGTTCATATTGTTTGGTTGTTTAAATTATATTTATCACGTTGCTCTGCTCTTGTTCGGGTCAATTTCAATACATAACATAGATGATGGCGTTTTGCATAATGTCTAGTTAGTCAGTTAGACGTCATTTAATTGGCTGGAATTTGAGCAGATCAGATCAATGTGTTTTTTTGCATCATTTTTATAAATAGAGATGATTTGAGATTGTCCTTAATCTTTTGCATTTTTGATGGAGGGGGAAATGCAATTTTTGAGGTTCATTGAAAAGGTTCTGCATATTTCACGGAATACATATGTACAAAGTACAAAGAATTGCTGTTAAAAGGTTTGACCATGTTTTCGCTACGTTCTGAATCCGACTCTGAAAGATTGCATGTCAAAGGTTGTCATGAAAAGTATTCTGTATTCTGTACATACTTACATCGTTTATGTAGCTCTAACAAAGGTAATGATAATAGTAATATTTTTTAGTGTTCGATTCAAAGTGCAAAGTGCACTGTGACTTTGACTATACATACACTACTCACGCTAAATATTATTACTCCGTGTAGAAAATTGCAGTGTGTGAAACATAAAATGATAAACTGTTTTGGTATGGTCATGTACACGGAGGTACTTTCATGTACCTAGTCACACAAAGTGGATGATATTTTGTGATAATAAAACAGCTGTGTAAATTCTACATAAAATTGTATGTACATATTATGTAGGTGCATAAACTATAAAGTCTGAACCTGAGTGTGTACTTACTTATATATTCGCTTTAATATCCGTTAGATTGTACATTTTACATATATGTACCCACATTTGACTTGCATAAAAGTCAATCAAAAGTGCACTTTTCATCTCACGTCGTCAGTGTGAGTTGTGAATTGTGAATGCTATAGTTTTGTATTATGTACATAGATTGTGTATTGTGTATGTAATTATTATATTCACGGTTTATGTATATTTTTGCAGTGAACTTTGTGACAGTGCAGCACAGTACGATACAATAAACACAATGTGCACTGTGCACGGTGCATTTTGCATATGGATGATGAAGCAAGATGAAGTGGGATTTTAATTTACGAGTTTTTTTATGATCCTCTTAATGGCTACAAATTAGAGGGTTGTGATCATGATCACGTTCACCTAAGTACGGTATACGGTACCATACACAATAAATAGTGGATGCATACGAAATTTGCATGTATATGCATGCATAAAGAATAAAGAGAACTCTTTATAAAATACAAAGAAAAATATCCTGTTTAATTATAGTTGCCTGTACAACGGCATTGACTTTGATTTTCTATGCAGTTTTGGCTGCATACAGTCTGAGTGCAGCCGTTGTTGTTGTTCTCAGGTGTTTGTACATTTTAGATATTATTTTTTTACCATATAAAAAATTATTATGGCAAGCCAAGTTAAGTCAAATTGAGTAAATAGATTTAACAGCTGATGACGACAATACAGTACAGTACAGTGATGATGACGGTAGAAATTTCCATTTTGAACAGATTTCAATGTTGAATTGTTGATTTTGCTCTGTTCTGTGTTGCTCTTTCTCTTCCTCCTTCGCTCTCTCTCTCTCTCTCTGTCTCTTGCATTAACGTCAGCTGCTGCTTGAGCAGCCGCCGTATAAATTAAAATATCATTATCGTTATGATTATTGCACTTGCAAAGTGCAGCAGCAGCAGCAATTTGAACAGGAAAAGTATGTGTGTAGATCTGATCAAGTGCAATTTTAAGAGGCTTCTGTTCAAGTTTGTAGTTTGTAGTATACTTATTAGTAGTAAATAGTATTTACATATGACAGGAAGAGCAAAAGAGAGAGATTTCCATTTTCTCATTATGTATTTTGTAAAGGATGCATTTTCTGCAAACTCCCAATTCCATCATACACAGCACAGAAAAGTGAGCTTTGCGCTAGTTTCTTGTATTCAAGATAATTTGTTGTGTATTGTGTAGGCATATGTGTGGGTGTGTGGAGAATAGAAAATGGAGAATGGAGACAAAGGAAATGCATAATTAGCCGTTCAATTTTGAATGCACCATGTCAATGGTCATGAGCCATGAAGTAATGTCTGTCTGTAGTGTGCACATTTATTTGCGAATGTTTCTACTTCCAGCTCTCATTCCCCACATTGTTCTTGTGCTCTTGTTCCTTTTCGCGAATTTTTGCAACTCATAATAATCACCCAGTAACTGCACAAATGTTGATGGATCCTTGTCAAATGGTGTCATCGACTACATATTATATTATACATAGTTGAACCTTCGACTGTTGTTCAATATTGTAGGATTTGGTTTAAATTTTAGACCAAAGTTGGCATTATTTGGCATTGCTCAATAAATTTTAATTTAATTTATTTCATGTCGCCATATTATTTTTAAATTTGGATGAATGTGTGTATGAAGTATGAACTATACATATTTAAAGCTATTTTATGCTAATAATGTTTTTCCAATGGGGTTTTTTGACCCCGGCAAGTTATATGTGTTATTATATAGAGTACATGTAACATATAATATGTGTATATGGTGATTCATCTATCTATCTACTTGACCTTGAGTTGCATGATATATTATGTATTCAGTTTGAATGCGAATTTAAATTCATTTCATAGTCATGTATGTAGTGTCATCGTCATCGCCATCACCATCCTCAGGGTCGTCGTGATGTAAGTCACATTCGGTGTTTGCATGTTTGCATGCATTCAGATGTATTTACACATTGTATAATATATTATGAGCTTTTAACGTGTAGGTTCTCTGCTGCAATTTGTACTTGTCCTGCATTTACTTTAGTATTTACCGTACTGTTCAATAATATTATGTAAAAAATAATATAAATACATACTGTAGTAAATGCACTTTGTTTTATGGGATATTTGCAAAATTCTAGGGTTTAATCCAGAAAAGATTATGTTGATAAGGGTCAAGTGTTAAAGTGCATGATGCTCTTTATTAGATAGATAGATGGATAGATAGATTGTAGATAGAGACAGGGCATTAGATCAATCAATTGCATTGTTTTTTGTGGGGATTAAACTTTTTATCATTTATGTTGCAGCCTGATAACAAGTGACAACATTTTTTGGGGAGAGTATCCTATTTTTTATTTTATGACTGTATGTAGATACTGTAATAAAAATGGACACTGTTTGATTCTTTTACCTATGCTTTAAATCAAGGTAAATTTTTAAAATGTCAGGTATATATATCATATATTACAGATGAATAATCTGCAGTTTTATCACCAAAGTTCAATGTATTGTAAATTGAAATAATATTAAGTATGTAGTTGAAAATTTAATGTTTATTTGTATCTATGGGTAAATTTTCCTGGTATTTATCACGTTCTATAAAAAGTGAATGTTGAAATTATTTTGTAACTACATATTTGATATTCTGAAACCAGAAGCCAGAGCCAGAGCGTCTGAAGAAAAAGTCGAGGGTATCCGATTTAAGTTTGTACTTGTATTTTTTGTATGTATAGAGAGCGAAGAGCAGACACATTTTAAGTATTATAATAAATGTAGTAATAATATGTTATCGCAGCTCAAATAAAGTTCAAAATGTGTGCAAGAGGATCGGTTCGAATTTCGTATGATGTATAAAGTATAAAAACTTGAGAATTATGATCATTCTTCAGTATTCAGTATGTTTACATGTGTGTGTATCAATTTCAAAGTTCATACAGTTTCTCTCCTTCTTTTTCCTCGTGACCTCTTTTCTCTTTGTCAAATTTTTATATTATTCCAAAGGGTTACGTTATGTTTGTAGTTTGTACGTATGTTCCATAATATTGTATACATTTATTTTCTTTCAGTGATTTGTCTCTATATAAATGTGTGAGCAACGAGGGTGACGAGATTGCGTAATCAATCCCTCGTTTTTATATTTACCTGCGTATGACTAAGTATGACTGAAAAGAAAACGGAGTCGGGTTGCGTTATACTCATACTTTGTTTTTTTCTTCTAGAGTCTCGTTTTTAAACTAAACTTGGAGTTTGCAGCTCAGGAGAGAGAGAGAGATGAATTCTTGATAATTTCGCAATCTTCATTTACACAGTTGTGTGTTGAAATAAATTGAAAGTTTTTGTATCGGTAGAGTAGAGTGCAGCTGGATGAAGTGGAACTAGAACGATAACTACAAACTAGGTATATTATTATTAGAGTTTATGTAAATATTTGGAGAATCGAAGATTGAAGAGGAGCGGACAAGACAAGACAAGGAAAGAACACATCGTGTGTAGAAAATATTGTTAAAAATCCTCCAATTCTATAAATATACGTGTTATATTATGTACTGTATGAGTTGTTTATAGTTTCCTCTTTTTTACGTGCTGTTGAACCTGTCCTTCTGTTTCTAGTCAGAATCTATTCGTTTATATGTAGTCCACAGTTTTAAAGGTAAATAATATACATATTTATATGATCAGGATTCTTTTTACGCTGGAGTTTCCGTGTTTCATGAGTAAAGGTTTTATTTTATGTAGAGTGAAAAAATTATTGTATTTTTGAGGAGTAAAAGGTTTCTTCTCTTTTATTTTATGTGTTTGTCTTTTATATCTTTCTCCGCCATCAGAAATTCTATTTTGGGGGTTCTTGTGTTTGTAAATAATACATAAAAGTATGAAGAAATTTTCGCCGTCGTCGTCGTCACGGGAAATTAGAAGTCGGGAAATGCAGTGACGATGACAAAGAAACCAAGTATGTAAAACCGAGAAGCAACTATTCCTTAGTATATAGCATTTCCAACTGAAGACAATAAAGTGAAAAGGGAACCAACTAAAATTTTATTTTAGAGTTTGGAAAAATGTGTGTATTTGCCCCTCTTTATTTTTACACTTTACATTTGTACAATTTAAACAGTTGCAAAATTCCAAAGGATCGTTTTATGATATGCAGCTGGAGGCTGTAAATAAACTGTAAACAAAAAAGATGGCAAATCGTTCAAACAGCCGGAATTGGAAATTTTATCGAAATTTTATTGAAATGACGGAAATTTACATAAGCAGACTTGGAATGAAAGAGGTATCATATAATATAAAAGAAGGCCGAGTTTTTAGTTACATTATACTTTGATCTGAGATCGGAGCACTTAAAGTGGAAAACAATAATAATATTATTATTATTCCTGTTAGTACTCCACTAAAGTTTGAACTAAATTAGAAATTTTAGTGACTCGACGTTGAAAATGTCATCTAAAATCAAGGATGATAATCAAAGAAAACTATTTTCAACGTTAGTGCTTCAAAACAATTATTATTATTATCGGGCTTAAGGTAGTAAAATAATATATTTTTATATATGTACATACATTTGTATTTTGTATAGCGATACAACTCGAGACTGTACATACATTGTACATATAGAACCAACGATAAAAGAAGGGTAGATAAATGTATTTTTTCTACATTTGTTCAGCTTCTTTTCCATTTTTTAGATGTGTAAACTTGTAAATGATGACGTCTTGTCTTGCAAATGTTTTTTCAAGTATGGAAAAACCAGAAGAAATTGGTTTTGGATTTGTGATTTTATTTGTTCCTTCGTTCGTAGTTTGTATATAAGTATGAAGCATACGATAGTGTCGTCGATTACATGTTACAAGTACATAGGTATATATTATACAGAAGCCAAAATTCAAGGAGTGAAAAGATACTGTGAGACTATATAGTAATATAATATCGTATATCGAACTATCGACTATCGACAAGGATAGAATTGTTTAACTTTAATGTTTGGATCCATTTTGAGTGAGTGGCTTTATGCGTGTCTTTATTCTTTATCGTTATCACATTGTGATTGTGAGCTTCAGTTTTCAGTCAGGCTTCTTCTTCTTATTCTTATTCTCAAAGGTCTAAGCTCTCTATAGGCATAAAGTCATCTCAAAAATCACAAGACAAGGAAACGACACGTGGAGAGCATCAGGAGAGGGAGAGAGAAAGAAAAATAGACGACAAGATCTAACTCAGTTAGAAAGACAATTAACTTTTGAGGTTGAACTCGATACATTATGTACCTTGTCAAGCTCTTCTTTTTGCCTCGTGCATCATTTTTGTTTAGAGCAGTTCGTCGGATGTCGATTTTTCCTATGCAGTAGAATAGGAAAATGTATATGTATCCAATATTATTAAGTAGAAAAAAACGTTCTTGTATAGGGATTGTGAGAATTTTTGTTTTCTGTCTTCTTTTCTTCTTGATATTTTAAGCTGCTCCTTGTCATTGTCAATTTTGTCACCTTTGTGAAATTCTATGTATTATGTATATATGTGTAGCATCAAATGTAATCTGTGTATAATATATAATATACCATTTCCTCTCGTCGTGCTCGCAGACAAACAATTTTTATAACAGTTTAATTTGACTCATTTATTTATTTATATAATATGTGTAGAGATAGTAGAATATTATGCGCTGCTGTCTTGAGTCTTGAGGATGGAGAGATTGAGAAACAGTTAAGCTGGAAATTGACGGACGAGTTATTAGTTTTGACGGCTCGGGAAGATAATAATGAGATAAGCTAGATAACTGACAGTTTTTTCATATTTACCTGATATTTTGTGACTGATTAAAATTTGGGGCTATAAATCTCAATAGAAAATGAAAAACATAGTACGAGAATTTTATTCATTTTATTCTCTTTTTAAATAGCTTTTATGTATTTTATATTCTAAATTCAACTTAAAACCAGAGGCCAAAGGGATTTTTCTCCCTTTTCCAAGTTATTGCCTCTTAATTCGTAATGCTTATCTTGAGTCCGATTACAGATTACATATACATACATGTAATATTTAGGGGTAATAATAATATTTGTTTGAAGATGCTATCCCGCAGAAATGTCAATATATATACTCCATTTTTTCTCCCACCTTCAACAAATATTAGACATTAACTGTACATAGAAATATTTAGTTGAATACTCTGTCTCTGTCTCTGCCAGAGTATCGATTATTGATTAAATAAAATAATGCAGTTTAATGTAACTAATATCAAATTTGTTTTTACTATTTACTATTTATACATGTCCGATGTCCGATAAGGAAGGATACAACAAGATAAAGTTTCTCTTACCTTCGTCTCGTCTAAGTAATAAATAATAAATAAATGACGCATAGAGCAAACAAAGTATAAATTCTATGTTTGTAATTTGTAATTAAGTATCGAAAGGGATATACATACAAAGAAATTCAAAAAAAAACGGTTGCATTTGTCACTGGCTTTGTGCAATTTTTCATGCGTTCATGAGTCATGGTGCAAGAATGCCGATGAAGTAGATGCTCTGTATGATGTATGATGAAAGTTTGGAGAAAAGCTGAGTTTTTTTAAAAATCTAGCCATTTTGGAAGAAGATTAGGCTCCGAATACTCGATAATTGTACTATATAATAATATATGCTATGAAAGGAAAAAATACGTTGAAATTTCATGCTGGATCATCGGATCATTACTACACATTTATTTTGTATGTAAAATATCCAAAAATAGCCCGAGTTCAGAAGGCAGTTCATTCATAATGTTTTTTTCCTCAATTCGCAACAGCACAGCTCATACATATCACATATTATACGTTCCACTGCAATAATAAATACTAGATGGATGGTTTGTATTTTGTATTTGCATTTTGCATTGTGTTCTAAATAAATACATTGTGCTGTTTTTCCAGTTTCCGTAGATTGTACATTATAAATGGAGTCGGGTTATTGACTGTCTTTGTATATGGTATATGTACATAATTTTTCATTTTACTATACATGCTTACATTCTAGCTACAGTTAAGTATTGTATCCCTTTTTATCCGTTGACTTGAATAATGTGCAAAATGAAAAACATGGTTGAGGAATGTGATGAATGGGTAGATTGTAGATTTTAAGTGTCGTATTATTAACTCTACATACATACATAAATGCAATTGAAATGCATATTATTATATAAATGTATGTTAGAAAATGCTTTAATTTGTAACTCTTACATATTATGGTGTAGACTGTACACTGTACAAATGTAAAAGCTGAAGAAACAGATATTATTTGATTGGTACTGGATAGATTTCCATCGATATTATATCACATGAATGTATCTAGTCAATAGCAAAATAAGTCTTTGTTACATAAATTGTGTGTATCTATATGAGAGAGAGAGAAAGAAAGCGAAAAACAGATTACAGATGATGATAAGTATACAGTTTATATAATAATATATACATTTATGTAGGTATTTGTGGATGTATTATTCAATCCACATTTGCATATTATTGTGTGTTATTTTTTAAGTACATAGTAACCGCCACCAGGTTTTTGATGTTTACACCATTTTTCAATATTTTGTCTGTTTACACCATCGTCTGCGATCCATTTTAACATTTTATCGTTAAATATTCTATATTATTATGAGCTATGAGCACACTTTTTATTTTTAGCCATGAGCAATCTCCCTACATTTTTTAATCTCTTAATTTAGAGCTGATCCATTTTTATTGAAATGAACTATTTCCACGTGTCCTTTTTACTGTATGTATATAAAGTATACCATGTAGGTAGTTGACAAGCGGGATTATTTCCAGTATTGTTCCAGATTCTGTGTCAAGCAAAAAGGACAAAGTATATTATGTACTACAAACATGGAAAAACTAGACGAGCATTGTTTGCTGCCTGTGGATTCGAATTTAAACTGGGTTTCACTTACTTGTTAGCATTTCCGTGTATTGTGTGCTTAAGTATATTATAGTATTTTGTATTTTGGCATTTCCTTGTGTGTATACTGTATACATACAAATTACAAATGTTACAAAGGTCTGCGAGTTAGAATTGGATTTGGAATTGGAGTGAATGAACGATTTTGAGGAGAAGATGATTTGAGTTCAGATTCAGAATCCAGACAAACGGGAAGAAGACAAGGATGAAATAAGCAGTACGTATATTATACATAAATATACATATATGTAGTGCTGAATGGAGTTAAATATTTAAATTCAAAGTAGAGGGAGAAGCACAACTGAATAATATGTAAGTATGCATGTAGTTTGGAGTTTGGAGGATTGAGGTCACGTTAGATTTGGATAGATTTCGAAATGCTCAATACATAATACATATAATATACAATGGGATCTTGGAAAGAAAAATGAAAAATATAGCATTATTGCACAATTGACAAGTTGGCGGTATAATTTTCAGGTTTCGTCGTATTTGTACGATCTAAAGCTAAACTCTTTTTCATGAATGGAGAAATGACGAAATAATATTCATTTTTTAAGGTAATATTTACGAATAGCTACACAATTTTATAACATAAGTTGACCATTGTTTTTGTTTTTTTCTTTGTAGGCTGCGAGCCGCTACCAGTGCACCTACCTAATGGAACTCCAAAAAAGGGAATTCCTGTTGAACGGCGGAGATCCGAATTGGCTAAAGGGTTTAGACCACGCACCTATTAAACTCACCTCACTTTACACTATTAACAAAATTTTAGCCCACAGGTAATTTTTATTATATTATGTATATCATCATATTAAACTTACAATATTTATTTATGTAGCTTTTGTATGTGGACACAAGTTGTGAGTTTTTTTGTCGCAATAATATTGTTTTTTATGAAAAAAAAATGTATTTTATTACCCTATCTTATATTCGTGTTTTGTTTTTACTTATTCGAGATTAATACTTAATACTATAACTATGCTCGTTTTTTTTCTTGCAGACCTTGGACTCTCAAGAAGGAAGATTTCTTAAATCTCACAAAGAAGGCGGGATGGTCTTTAAGTGAGGTAAGCGAATAATTCGACCCCATAAAATTTGATAGTATTTATTGATTTCTTTTATATTCTAGTTTTTCCAACAGTTTTCCATCAGAACAAAACAAACTTATATTGTATTATAAATATTATACATATGTATAGCAGAAGGGAATGAATTTTTATTTTGTAATGCTGTATATACTGTATACAGAATACAGTTAGACGCTGCATATGTAGCAGAAGAAAGTGACTGAAATCCATTTTTAATGATGAGTAAATATTTTATACAGCTTGACATTTGAGCTTCTTCTATGTATGTATGTACGTATGTACTATGTACTTAATACTTACAGTGACGACTGTCTCGTAGGTCAGGAGGTTTATAACTTGTCTCTCGCTCTCTTTGACTCTGACTCTGCAAACTTTTGACTTTCAGCCTCAGTTCATTTATCATATTATGCTATTTCGAATCAATATTACATTTAGACTGTGGAGAAGTCAGATGGTGGAACCATAGTATAAAATATCTCAAATGTATGACCAAAAATGTACTTTTTTGTATGTAAGGACATATAATTTTTCTTTGCACATGATACTGGATCTTGTTTCAAGACAAAAATAACTTTTACTCTCCACATACACGTATTATGTATACATGTAGTATACTATGGTCAAAAACTGTGTAGCATGTTTCAGATATGTAGTTCAAGTCAAAAGTCATGTCATGTGAGGAGAACACAAGTAGAGTCAATACAAGTAAAAGTACAAAAGTAGATGGAAATTTACCAGTATGGAAAAGAAACTTTTTGTTTTCTTCGAGTCAAAGGTTCAATAAATAATAAATCAGGTTGAAATTTGATGCTTACTTACATACTATGTAGACAAGAAAAGAAAAAGAAATCAAAGTGCAGCTGGCAAATGTCAAGGATGCTGCAGACAATTTACAGCCCAGCCTTTAGAATAATATAATTCTAAACTAGTTTAGTTATTAATTAGTTTTCCTTTTGCATTAATTATTAATTATATTTTTTGTTTTAAATTTCAGGTGGTTCACGCAGTCGTGCTGTTAGCCCACTTTCATTCGTTGTCGTCTTTCATACATGGCTGTGGTATCACACCGGAAATAGGTGAGAAAAAATGCCCAGATTATAATATTTGTAAAGTATTTCAAATTTCAAGTGTCCTTAGAAAAAATCTCATCAAAATTTGATCAGATTTGAAAAGATTGACAACTTTTGATGAGATTTTCCTGATATTTCTTCAAAATCTCATCAAAAGTCGATCAAAATTGATGAGATTTTTTTAAAAGATATTTTTCTTAGGGTGGATTTGACTTTAAAAATTAAATATGAAATGAAAGAATCATATTAATTAATTTCTTGATTAAAATTTGTCCACAGACTTCGAAAAAGGACATACTTACACTCCTCTTGACCCCGGCAACTTCAACTCGTGGTCAAACAACAGTCAATCGAATCCTTCGAACAATCCCTCGTCCATCGCCCCGACGATGATGTCCCCGGAAGTGTCAGCGTCTGTTCTCGTGACTCTTCTCGCCTCGTCCGGTGGGGGGAGTGGAAATCCTGATCATCATCTCACATCATCCCTTGGCCATGGTCACAGTCATGGTCATGGTCATCAAGACTTGTCGACCTCATCTCGTCCTGGAAACGTAGGAGTTGCCAAGGGGGGTTCGTCGGGGGTGGTGGTGGTAGGAGGAGATGTGTCCGGTTCTCAGACGGGCAACAACAGCTCCCTCAATATTACAGACAAGAAGACTGATCAAGAGACCAAACAAAAGAATAATACTACTAGTAATACAATTAGTCTCCATAACTCTCATCATAATAATAATAATAATAATCATCATCATCATCATCCTCATCATAATAGTGTTAATAGTGTTAGTGTTAGTAATACAAATTCAAATTCAAGTAACGGAAGAAGTTCTTCTCCTTCTTCGAATCATCAAAATGGGGGGAGTAGTGGAAACGGATCTTCAACGACGCCCAAGAGTACGACGGGGTTGCTAAAGACTGCCACTCACCACAATACGTTGGGAGCGACGGCGGCGGGACTGGCCAGCATGGCGGCCTCCCCGCCCAAACATTCCCTAGCCAGCAACAACAACAACAGCAACAAGGGGGCGAGTGGGGGCGGAAATGGAAATGGAACCGGAAACAACGGACAGGGAGGCCCCTTGTCCTCCGTCTCCGAGGTCGAGACCATCATGGCCACCATGAAGAATCTGTCCGAGACGAGCCCAATCGAGGATCCCGAAGAGCGGAAAAAACGGTTTGAGACGGTCGCCTCCTCGGATGATAGTCATGAGAAGGAAAATGTACTGACAATGAGCACTGGACTGAATGCCTTGTCGGTTCTCCCTGAAGTCTCTCCTTTTATTAATGACCCGGCATACACCTATGAGGATTTTTGCAAGCGAGGTCAAGTCTCTGATCTCCACACCTTCCGAATTCAGGTATGTACAATGTACATGTTTTTTACAATTTTTTCCACATTTTTTTATTTTATACATGCGTAAATAGCTAATTGTAAGTATGCAGAGTAATTAAATTAGAAACTATAGATAGGAATTATTTTTAAAAATTGCGAGTACATTGAGTTTTGAATTAAAGAGATTGGCTTGTAGTTTTCCACTGGTGAATCACGCGCTGAG
>JAQIVE010005513.1:0-12785 GCA_034698285.1 Sminthurinus bimaculatus | reverse complement strand
ACTATAATGATAAATAATACTAATTTGCTCGAGTCTAGTGTGTACAAATAATAATGTAAATCAGTACGGCTTACTAATAAGACATTTATAAGTATTTAGTAATATTTTTTGAAGTTTGAAATCATCATCCTTTTTATCTTAAAGAAAATAGTTTGCATTCCTCTAAGCCACTCAGTCGATAAAAATCATTACGGCCGCATGAGAATTCTAATCAGTTCAACATAACGTCACGTTATCTATAAAATATATGTAAGAAAAAATGTCTTCCTAGACTGATAAATAAAAATGTGATGAATAATAATAATAATTGTGTATAAACAATTTCCAGAAATCATTCGACAGTGAAAGAAAAAAATGAAAAAAATTATGTCGATGTCTTATTAAAAACGTTCTTATTGCGCTGATATTTTAAAAGGACTTAAGGTTATAACTATTTGTAAAATGAAATAAGTTCAAGTTACATTGACATTTTTGAAGTTGGTCGTGTGAAATACACATTAAACATATCTACTCCGAACATAAATTGAATGAAAGATGAATTGAATTTATTACGTATTAAGGCAGGATACTGGTTCAGGAAGTACTTATTTACCGATATGAGATCTCTTTTATAGGTATGGAAAAACGATGTAAAAAAGACATTAACAGTACCTTGGCTTCTTTGGAGGAGGATTAGAGCCACCACCAGATCCTAAAGCATAACCTTGTCCAGAGAATGGCGTAAAGCCGGTGCCTGTGGTAGCAGCAGGTTTTTTATCATTATTCATTTTTGCGAAGAATCCCGTGTACAGAGCACCCCCAGAAGTTGCTGTAGCAGGATTGGTAGTATTACTATTAGTATTCTTGTTGCAACTATTATTGTTATTCACACCAACAATATTATTAGTATTGCCGGTCAGTCTGTTTCCTGTATTGGTACTGTTCCCAGTATTACTGCTACGACGATCGTCGTCATCATCAATGGTGACCACAGGTACACGATTAGGAACTGTGACTGTACGACTTCCAAAACCACCACCCATTCGAACGCCACCCATTCCACTTCCACTTCCTCCTCCCGTTTTGGGAAATTTGTTGGCTCCTTGTCCAGTACTACCAGATGTTTTATTTTCTTTTGAGCTATTTGGAATTGGTTTTGGTTTGGTAGGATTTCTGACAAAAGGATCCCGTGAGGTAGAAGTAGATGATGATGATGATGATGTAGCTGTAGCTGCTGGCGGTTTTGATGAAGATGATGATGAGGATGATGTAGTTCTAGCTGCTGGCGGTTTTGATGAAGATGATGATGAACTTCCTCCTCCTAAGGTTACTCCTGAAGGTCCTGAACCAGTAAAAGAACTAAAATAATCATCAATTTTACGAGATCCAGCTGATGATGATGATGGTGGAGATTTCTTGGTCGCCGATTTTGTACTCGTTGGCTTTTTCTTTGCTCCTGATGGATTGAAATCACTTGGTTCTTTAATCTTGATAAAATTTCCTCCACACGTTCGTTGATGTTCAGCATGCCAGAGATCATGAGGACCTGGCTTTCTATTCATTGACCTTTTGACCATACCAAAGAATGGTGGACGATGTTGACACGGACCATCACACTTCCACCAATGATTTTTGTAATGTTTGACTTCGTCATGAAATGAATGGTAAATCTACAAAATACAAATTTAGAAAAAAAAGAGAATTAGTGAATAATAAAATTTTATTGTAAGGATAAAAAATAGTTTATTTTAAGATAACAACGATATGTTACGATTTATTTAGACCACAGAAAAAATAAAAGGCCCTATTAGTACCGTAATGTTTGTTCCAGTCCGTTCATTAATTCGGTTCATATGGGATTGAAATTTCGGTCCATGAGCATCGTGCTCACGATTTCCATCAGCAACAAATAGATATGCGTGTATCATTTCATGCTAAAACCATTAAAAAATGTTTATTTCATCATCAAAACGTAACATGTGAGAAAATGTGATGCTATTTCATGACATTACATTCTATTCATTTTACAATCATTTATGTCGAATGTGTGGGTATTAACAGATAAACATTACTGTAAAATACAAATTTTGGATACCATAAACTATAATAATATACTTACGAGCAATGTTTCAACAAGGTCTTTCCGAGGACGAAGCTTCAAGAGTGGTTCAGATAGAACAACAGAGCATAATCCAAACTTTCCAGTATAACGACATAGTCCAGCGCACAAAGTCATTTTCTTGCTCCACTTAACCTCCACAGCTCCAAGTTTGTCCCAAAAAAACTCATGATTGAATTGAATAAACATTGCAAAAATATCCGGATTGGGATCAATCTAGATTCATAAAAATTCACAAGTAATAGACGAAAGTCGTCGGTTAAAATCGCTCAGCACTTTGCAAAATGATGAACTCTAATTTGAATGTATTATGTATTATGAATGTATTACACATTTATGTGCATACTTATGTCGAAACATGACTTAATCTAATATGTAAAAAAATAATTACAAATAATTAATGAACTAAAAATAAACTTTGAACTTACGAGTTCCCAAGAAGCATCGACAAGAGAGAGTTGAGAGGTCATGGTGAAAAAACTGGATTTCCTAAATTCTGAATTCCGAACTCCAAAACTTTTTAACCCCACACTTTCACAAATGTAATTCTTTACTTTATTTTTACAGTCAACCCAAAAATGAAAAAGCCTTTCCTAATTTAACGTACTTTAACGGAAACTACAATTTGGAATTTCAAATTTAAAGCGTATGTTTAAATGACTTCCTTTCCAGAGCCCTTCTAGTCCACCTCTGAAGTCCAAAAACCCTTAAATCGCAATGAAGAAAAAAAGACGAACGACAAACGACAGTAAGAAAAATCCCTGTACATTTAGGACAAGTGTGAACTTGATTTTGAGATAGACAAGGATGAAAAAGTTTAAATTCCAAGGAAAAAAGTGTGCAATTTATAAGTACATGAATCGGGTTATGTATGTGTGTGTATTTTTAAGTGTTTTTAGTTTTTGATCAATAGAATAACACACAATAAAAAATAATAGTCACTGGTCACTGATGGGTTTTACTTTTTCTTTACTTCATACTTCAGTTGTTTTTTATTATTTGAAATATCATAATCATAACTCGGAGCTCGTAAAACGCAAAACAACGCATAAAGGTGTAATATGAAACAGGACACAAACATTGAATGAAACATTTCTCAGTTTTCTCTCTAGATATTCTTATTTCATATTTAATTCTTTTGTGTATATATAGACATAAAAAAGGTTATTGTATAATGATTATTATTTTAGCTGTGTTTAACATTTAACAATAACACACTAAACACAGTAACGCAATATTATACCTATGCTTTTTTTTTAGAAAAAATTAGTTTTGAAAACTTTTTATTTGGCTTCATCATCGTCCTCATCTTCATCATCCTCATCTTCTATATCTAAGTCATCCAAATCCTCAAATAGACTTTCATCAATGGGTAAAGTATCAGCGTCACCTAAGAATAAACAGGGATAGACAAAATGTTAGTTTCTTTCTCTAAAATTTAGAATTCATTCTAGAACCATGTAAAAATATATGTAAGTAGGAAGTACATAGTACATAGTATTCATTCAATATATAATTGTGTGTAAATGTTCAATGAATAATTTGCCCATGCAAGAGTAAAAAGTACAAAAGATAGGTATATTTTATATGAAATCTCATTCACCTTCCAAGAACTGCAAATCAGATTCATTAAGAGTTTTATCACGTAAAAATAGCTCTCTGCCGGTGAGTTTCTTTCCGATTGCTTCCTTTTCCTTTTCACTGGCTGCATCTTGTTCTTTCCGTTTCTTGGCCATTTCTAAATCAAAACTAGTTTTCCATGCTATAAATGTTTGGACAGTTACGCGAGTTCCCTCAAAGCGTTTCTGCAAAGTACAATGAAAATAGTATATTATTGTATATTTAAGGTTTTTATACATAAATTAATAACATAAGCCTTCTAAAGAGATCAACATTTTTAATGATGTAAAGCTAATTACGTGTTCAGCTTCTTCTTCTTCTAGACGGCGACGTTCTTCTGCTTCTTCATCTTCCTTAAGCTTTGTATCCCATCTTGTGTTTAACCACTCCGATGTGTGAGAAACCAAGGTAAATACCATAGCCATGCCTGTATTTTCTGATGCCTGTTTTTGAAACAAAATTAAATTTTATAATGATTTGATGTAACAACAAACAGAGTGCGTGTAGCCAAACACAATTTCATTCCCATTTAAATATACAGAGAAAAAATTAGCAACAAGAATATTTGAGTAAGGTGAAAAGAGCTTATTGGCATCTTATTAGTTTTCTCTATAATATATTTTGAGACCAAGCTGTGCAACGTTTAGGGGAAAGGAGCAGTTTCACTGATAATATAGGGAAAGCAGCTTGTTTGATTCTGCTTTCCCTGTATGATATTGTGACTCCTTTGTAATAGCGGTTTTGATAATAAAAACTCATAATCTGAAGCTCTCATTTCAACCATGTATGTAGTATCGAGTATCGAGTACAACTATTTGTCATTATATTTTATAGGCTAATAATATATTTTAATATAATCGTATTTATTACTTCTCTATCCAGGTCCGCTTTTAGTTCCAAAACGTCTTCAGGATCTAAATTTGTATCATCTTCATCCTCTTCTAGAATTTCGATTTCAGGCACTTCGTCGGGGTATTTAGATGGAAGAGTAAATTTTAAATTAACTATAAATCCATCTCCATTATCATAACCTTCTGACTTGACAACTATGGTTAAGGAATATGGATCTGAAGAGAGAACTGGAATAAACAAACATAAAAAGAATGTCAAATGTTACAAAACTATAAAATGTATAATGTTATGTATGTATTTATAAATCGGGAGCTCTGACATCATATTAAATATGATCAAAAGCACTGAATAATAAATGAGTAAATTGGTAAAACTCGGTTGAAAATATTGATAGAAGAGCTTACGGGAAAATTCTTGTGGATAAATTGACTCCAATGCTTCAATTTCACTTTGCTGCTCTTCTGCGTAATCCATCTCCCTGAGTTCAGGCCGATGTCTGCGGACTAAACCGAATTTTATCTAATTTGACGTACGCTTGTGGTCGAAATAATTAGCTTTATAATTATGTAAATAAATCTAAACTATTTCCGATTTGTCCAGCTTTCGTCACACATTTATCATCCGGTCGGTCGGCCACTTTTGCCCAGAACACAAGTAAGTTAAATTTTGCGCAATTTTGGAGTGTATGCAACCGAGTCTTTATGCTTGTGAGTTTTGTGAAATGTCAGACTTCTGAAATTGTATAAATAAGAAAAATGCATGATAAATCAGTACTAAAATTACTAACCGTAAGTACTTTTAAGTACAATAGTACCTCTAGATCACCAAGTTTTCTTAATATGAAATTTGAACGCCTTTATTTTTGTATCTTTTCCCTTATACTTACAATTACTATAAGTATAGGTATGTATATTATAATATTATACAACATTAATTATTTCAGGAATTACGATTTAAATGTATTAACGTATTAACCTTGTGACAATTCATTTTTGTCCACTTTTGATCTCATTTTTTGTTACATATTATAAATAATTAATATATGTATAGGTAGGTAGTAGGTATACAAGTGTATATAGCACACTTTTCATAATAATAATAAATAATTAATTATACAATCATTAATTTATCAAAGATAGACTAACTGATCACACTATAATGCTAATTTTCGCTGATATTACGTTTACGTACGAAAAACTTGAAAAGCTGTAAAAACAACAATCATAATACAGTACTATGACTCAATACAAACATTGTCATTACATTCGTTACACACTTCTTGTCGTATAAATAGAATACACATCATATTGACATAATATTGCAGTATCATCTTACAATTAGTGGGTATATATCTTACATGCTTACACAGTACATCATATTTTATAGTCGTTATAAAATCCTTTCTACAAACGAAACAAATCAATCATCATATAATTTTACACACAATCTACGTATACGTACAAAATTTTAGTTATAATAATATGCAATTTAATATAAATATAGCGTTATTATAAAGTAAAAATATTTTCATAATAATATAATATGTATGTTTATATTTTGGAAAGTCACAAACACTTACTTACCAATAAGATTCTTTTACAGTATACGTTTTAAGAGCTAGTATTATGTTATGAATCCTTTGGATTCAGAATAGACGTTTGTGGTACTCACTCCTCCAGATCAATTCGATTGTAAACTGCCGTCATTATTAAAATCCGTTTGTTTTAATTTTTGGTATCTATTAATATTATGCATGCATGCATACATATCTTTACGAATATGTATTACAATTTACAATATTACGTTTTAGATAAGAATTAAATATAATATAATAATGTTGCATTGTTGTATAAAACATACACAATATTATATATATTAAATTGAGCCTTCTAATATAAGGAAAGCTTGGTGTTATTGAGAAATTAAAGAAGCAGCTGCGTAGGAGACCGATGAGTCATCAGATGACACACACTGATTTGATTGTGCATACTTCAGGAATCGTAAATTTACTCGTTGCTTCTCATTTTCTGGAAGACTATTCACAGCCTGTGAGACAAATATATGTATTAATATTATAATTCTTGTATGAAACGTGAAACAAAGTCTGAATCATTCAGTTAACATTAACCAGAGTTATGTAGTATTGAATGGAATGGATACAACTTACGTTAAGAAGAACGGCGATTGGGTGCCGGCCACAAATTGTATTACCGTACTTTCGTAAATAGTCTGTAAACTGACTTGGGTTTAACCCTTCAATGATGTCCATGCCCTTAAGGATTAAAAATCAAAATCTATTATGAATCAGCTGTAGAACCTAGTCCTGTCGATTCTTCCTGCTTGTTTTTCAATATTTCAATACAAATAATAAATAATAATACAAACGATATTCATATTTGACATAAATAGTTCTTTCGTCGTATGCAAACTACATATGTGGAACTACAGCATGGCAGGTTTTACAAAAAAAACATTCTTTAGTTTATACCTGCTTGTCTAAGCTTTGGATGGATTGATAAATTTGTCCTTTTGATTGATCATGGTAGGTGTAACGGAATCGTTCTCCCCAATGACAAAAGTCAGAGGAAATAACGAAGCTGCAAAGAATTTTAAAAAGAAACATGATGTACCTAGTCGAAATTGGTTTTCAATTCTATAAACGGTCGCTATTATTGCACTACACTATATGTACTTACAGATTTGTAGAGTCTGCAAGATATGGCGAAAATATACGTCCATACAACGCTTCTTTTTCGGGGGAAAGAGATCCAACCATAACAGGAACGATTCGCACACCTGGCGAATCTTGAAAAACTTTGGCAATATATGGTATAGTCATTTCAAGCGAATGTTCATCTTCATCCACACCCACATTCATTCTCTCGAAGGCACCAGTACGATTCAACTCTGAATAGATTTCTTGGTCGATTTGTAAATCGTAAAATGGCGTTTGGTACTTTGCCACAGAGGACAGTGCACAACCCGAAAGTCGTACATGATGAGATGGCCCAAGTATAAAAACTCGTTGAACAACACTTGGACTTATCTGATTGGATATAAAAAGAAACAAAGGCATAAAATATACTTGTACTTAGTGCAAACACACATGTGTTAACAATGAAGATTTTAATAATTTGTAAAGTCTATCAAATTTATTTTGTTGCTGTACTTTTACAGTACCTGACGATAAGCAAAAGCTGCAAAAAGTTAAAAAAACAAATTATCATATTCATACAGCTTCATAATTCATAATATAAAACACCAAAACGTTTTGTAATAATATATAACTCTGTTTTTTCTCTTTCTCATGAAAACGCTTTGACACTTGTACTATTGCAAAAGAATTATTTATAGTAAAATAAAGTGTACCTGCACATTCTCCACAGTATTTGTACCCAGCATGACTGTACAAAAAGGAAAATTGTAAAACATGTACATATACATACAATACATAACTCACATGCTTTTCGGCGAAATGCATGTAAGTAGATGACTAACAACTAACATTACTATAAAAATACCATCATTATAATTGTAATATCTCGTGAACAAAGCACTTACGGGACAATGACAGCTCTTGCTGGTCCATGTAATAATTGAGCATTATTTAACCAACCTTCCAATTGTTTGTTTAATTCCTTGGCTATACAAATGTTGGACAAGAAAGCAGAACGGTCAATAACATTTCTGAACTAAATGACTCATAATCAATAAAACTACAATACTTATGTGTACATTGTATATTATTATATGCACATTGACTGTAAATTGCAAACCTGAGCTAGAATACCAGCTGCCAGCATGAGAAGCCTTACGGACATTGTTTCGTATATTGTTGGACATGGTGAGATTTCGAGTTAACTTCCTTGTTCTTTTAAAGAAGGTTCTACACCTAATAAAATGAACAAAACAACAATATTTAGCATGTACGGTTCCCAATATCTTTAGCCAAGGTCTAGACAGTAGACTGCTAGATTGTTAATATTAAATCTACGGGTATGTATACTACATGTGAGTTCCTTGTCGTAGATACTACTATCAACTATTATTTAATGCTATAATCTGTAATTTATTTATTTTTATTTACAAGGAACGCTGCAGCGTCAACATAATTTGAGTGTCCATAGATAAGTTCATAGTTAATTGAGACTAGTTTATTTTAAAAGGTATTAACTGTATTTAAGTATTAAGTGTGTATACATACATATTTGGACTGATTTTGTCTAGCAATCTAAAAATAGACTCGATTTTTCTATAAACTGTGAAGTACGCTGTACAATCGTACATATTAGTTGATGTACATTAGGAATTATGATGCTAAAACGATTTCATAATTTTAATTTTCTTTAACACACAGAGATTTTGTGTACAATGTACAATTGATAAAAATTGATAGGTGAAAGTTCAAAAATCCAAACATACACACACACAGGACAGAAAGAGAGAGAAGGAAGAGAGATTATATTATTAAGGAGACAAAAAAACAGGGCTTTGTTTCAAATCATTTGTAAGCAGAATATCGTACGTATACTTTGTGCAAATAAGTAGTAGAAAATCAATAAAATTTTGTTACCTGATTGAAATAGAAGTATAGGTAGTAGTGGTTAATTGCAGTGCAGTTATGAATAATGTTTATTAATCGTATAGTTTTGCTGTTGCTAAGCTTAGCTTGTTTTCGAGTTTGACATATAAATAAACAGTGAATAGTGCAGTGATGCAGTGAACACAAGATCAGAACTTATAAGGAAGGCAAATACAGTAATACATACTTTTGGGGACTGGTTCAAAGTTTGTTCCAAAATCTATGGTGGCTCATACGTGTTCGCTAAGAAAAGGGAGAATATAATTTTAGTAGGACTTACTAATACATACTTTTAGTTACTTTATATTAATGTGAGAGAGAATTACAAGTGTGTGGATTTTACCCTTCTGTATTCTTGTTTTTGTAGTTGCTAAATTTTTTCATAATTGTTTTGTAAAGATAATTATTTACTGTAAAAACCTCCCATTCAAACATGTTTCACATCAAAATATGGGATTCCTATAATCATCTGGTGAAACTCTCGTTTGTTCTGGTATACCTGGTAAGTTGACCATAATTCCCAAACTGTAGTAAAACATTTGTAATTGTTTGTAGAGTCGGTGTCTGTTCCAGCTTTGCTTGGTTTAAAAAATGTCATGTTAAATGTTAAATATAATGACGGTCAGATGGAGAACGGTCGTAAAAGTTACATTTAAATATGTTCCATGCGAATACTAATGTTAAAAATGTTGTTGTCATCAGCTTGTTATATTTTGTGAAAAATCCATGTTGTATATACTACTAGTCGGTTGTCAGCTAGTTGCTATTTAGTGCTTACTTATACTGTTCATTAGACATTAGATCATCAATTCAATCGGTTCAAGTCTATAAGCATGCAGTGTCAACTTTCGCCCAATACATATATATAGCGAATTAATTATGTGATTTTGAATTTTCTCTTTTTATAGACGTTGATCTCCTTTCATAATCCAACTGACAGTGGTGCGGTGGAATTTAATACACAAAATTTTGATGAATATTTAGGTAAGAACTGTACCTGTGTACACGTAAGACAATATGCAATATGCTATGCAAATTCGGATGCTACTATACATTTTCATCTCGTTCTTTACTGTTGTCACACTTTGATCTAAATTCTGACTCAAATTGTCACACATTGGAGTGTGACAATAAATTGTATTTTGTATAATAGTATTGAAAAAAAAAAGAAATAAGCAATAATTGGCTGTGTTATACTGTATGCATTTAATATTTCAATATAGGAAGTAAAACTATTGTGTAGTATCATTATTATGGGAGCTAATTATTTATTGTTTAACTAATGGTCGAATAAATTGTCAATAATAATCAAAGTATGGTGACAATTATTATTACCTTTGTAGCGGAACTAATGTTCAACTATATTTAGTAATATTTGAGTGAACTACAGTATACATACAGATTACATATATTATGTATTAGATATTTTAGATGTTAGCTAACCAACTCATGAGTTATTTCCCAATGTAATGCGTGATTTTATTTTAAATGGACCTTTACAGCTAAAACAGAACTAGTATTTGTTAACTTTTATGCGGACTGGTGCCGATTTAGCAACATTTTGGCCCCAATGTAAGTTCTTCCTGTTTTATTTACATACATGAATAAGCACATGCATTTCTTTCGAATAAGCTTAAAAGTAATGTTTCTGGTTATTAATACTTTAGATTTGATGAAGCAGCTGACAAAATTCGTAAGGAGTTTCCAGAGGAGAGTAAAGTTGTGCTTGGACGTGTAGATTGTGACAAACAAAGTATGTTCTAACTACTAAATACTAAACATACATTATAAATTATCCATTGTTTTTTGCTCTTGCCATTATGAAGTATACTCAGGTCCTTATGTATGCTCTGATGCAGTAGCAATAATCCATTGTAATTTAATTGGTTCATTATAATATCACATTTATTTAAAATTTCAATAGGTTCGATTTCTTCACGATACAAAGTATCAAAATATCCAACTCTCAAATTACTTCGAAATGGAATTGTACAAAAGAAAGAATACAGAGGACAACGTTCACCTGAAGCTTTCCTTGATTTCATAAAGAAACAATTAGAGAGTCCCATACATGAGTTCCATGATTTAAGCGAGGTTCTCAAAATTGATGTAAGTTTCATAATGTTATCAAATGTTTATCTCAACTTGTGTATTGTATGTATAATATGGTATTCTTGTTCCTCAACTGCATATGATAATATGTAATGCTTTCAAATTGCAGGAAAAGAAAAGAGTCTTTATTGGATACATGACATCAAATGAAAGCAAGGGTTATGATACTTTCCGCCGAGTTGCATCTAATCTTAAGGATGATTGTGCATTCTACGTTGGTTTTGGGTAAGTTTTTTGAATTAATGTTTGTGGTTTTTTACTTTCGCTGCTGATATCTCATGCCTAATGTCTTTTAAAACTAAAATAAATATGCTTTCTATTAACCACAAATGCCTTGCAGTCAAAGACTTTGAATTTCAAAAACACTTCCTTGTTCTATCGTATAAGGAAGTTTAGATGTATGTATGCATGTCATATGAAACACAGCGTTACAATATGTCTCTTATATAATTTTATTTTTAATTATTCTTTATTTTTTCTAGTGATGCTTCAAAACAAATGCATCCTCCAGACCATGACATCGTTGCATTTAGACCCGATCGTACTCGTTCGGTTGATCAAGATGAAACATTCACTGGGAATATTGACAACTTTGACGAGTTACTATCATGGACACAAGCTAAATGTGTTGCTCTAGTTCGAGAAATTACCTTTGAAAACGCAGAAGAATTTACAGAAGAAGGATTACCATTTTTAATTCTTTTCCATCATCCTGACGACACAGATAGCGTCAAAAAATTTAATGCTCTAGTCCAAAATGAATTGCTAGAAGAAAGACGTACGTTCATTATTTTTAATTCTAACAGTATAATATCGCCTTACTACGCAAGCTACGAAGCTGAAAAAAAATAACTAAAAACTGGTTTGCATTTACGGATTAAACTGCAATGTGTTAATGTTTTTGTACTTTTTAATTGTTATACCTGCAGAAAGTGTCAACTTCCTCACTGCTGATGGAATTAAATTTGCTCATCCTCTTCATCATCTTGGAAAGTCGACAAAAGATCTTCCTCTTATTGCTATTGACAGGTTAGAAAATGAGCATTATATTATTTCTTGAGTTTTTATGTATACATATATACAACAACCTCAAAAACCGAAGTGGCGTGTATGTGTAATGTATAATTTCTTTATCTCTCTGCTCATTAATAGTTTCCGGCATATGTACTTATTTCCCGATGCAAAACAAATGGAGACACCAGGAAAAGTTAAAACCTTTATCGCCAATCTTATCTCTGGAAAACTACATCGTGAGTACCATTATGGTCCAGATCCCGATGAAGCACCAACTCAAGAGGTAGTGAACAATGGTGATCAGGCCCAAGCTCCCACGAATCCACCAGAGTCGACGTTCAAAAAACTTGCACCATCACGAGATCGTTACACTTTATTACGTGACGAATTGTGAGCTCGACTTAATTTAATATAATAATAATTTATAATAATATATTATATTTATATAAAAAAATGGCGGGCTACCATTCATCAGACGAGGAGCAGGAAAAAGGACATACACCAGAT
>JAQIVE010005512.1:0-12786 GCA_034698285.1 Sminthurinus bimaculatus | reverse complement strand
TTATGTACATACATTTAATCGATGACTTTTTGATTACGCATACGTCAGAAGTCATCGAGTAAATGTATGTACATAAGGGAAATATTCCCAAGCGGAAAGTTTCCACTTATGTAGTACTTTCTGGTGGACCCTGATCTCAATCAAAAAGCAGTCATGAGTACTTCTTACCAAATCTAGCGAAACTACGTGTTTCACGCTGCCAAAGCATTTTTTAGAGTAAAATTTTATTTAGGTACAATTCGAATTTAAAATATAAAATTTACCATGGACTCATTACTCGCTGAAACTTGAGCATAGCGTCAGTTATGGGTAACAAGACCTCTGATATCTTTCGAACTAATATTCACCAGTAAATACACAATATCACTCGTTCAAAAATTAACTTGTTAGCAGAAGCGCTTTTCGGACCATCTAGTGTCAATATCTACATACTTATTCCACAAAAAAAAAACAAACCACAAAATAAGCAGTAAGCGTACCGTGTCGTTTAATTCTGTTTTATCTTCAGTTTTTAATTCTGTGGATTCGTCCAGCACGGTCACCAAGCCTTCTGTCTACGCATTCATTATCATATTCATCATTATATTTGTGTCAATAGCCAGTCTCATCACAACTATCAAACTTTTGATTTAAAATATAAAATATAATACATATACATATAATAAATCGACAGTATTCCTAACACCTAACACCACCAGCAATAATTGTATTTTTATTATACTGTATCGAATGACACAAGAATGGGATATAATTGAGATAATAAAGCAGATGAAAGGACGGAGTATACTTAAGCATTAGTAAGATGAAACGATACTTCTTATTAGGCAGCTAATGCTTAGATTGTACTGTCGGGTGGAGAAAATGAAGACTTTATCTGGGTTTATGCCCATAATACTCACTCGAAGCATATTATAGTTTATAAATAAAGCAATGAAGCAAAAGCAATAAGCTCATAAAGCTAAGCGTCCTCACTTACAATAAATAAAAGATATCATTATTTTAATTTTTTTGCTTGTTTCAGCTAATTTGTGACTTGTGGCTTCTTTTTTCCATCTTAACCTATGCTACCTGTGCGTTTACATGGTGTAAATGGCTTCACGCTGTACAAACTCTGATCAGTTTTCAGAAAATTATTCACCGATTTAAAAAAAATTATTATCTAACTTTAACCTAAACGGCATTTAGTCTATATTGTCAATAAGAGACTAAAACCTAAACGCTTTAAGACGCTTAAACGTCTACGTAAGCAGAATGAAAAGTTAAATAATCAACATAAACGGACAACATCGACTTACCTTTTCGGCTTCCTTTTTTGCCTCGAGCTTCTTTTCTGGTTCCTTCGGTTTTTCTTCTGCTTTCTTCTTTTCTTCTGGTTCTTTCTTTTTTTCCTCTGGCTTCTTTTCTGGTTCTTTCTTTTTCTCCTCTGGCTTCTTTTCTGGTTCTTTCTTTTTCTCCTCTGGCTTTTTCTCTGGTTCTTTCTTTTTCTCCTCTACCTTCTCTTCCTTCTTTTGCTCCTCTGGTTTCTTTTCTGGCTCTTTCTTTTTATCTTCTGGTTTCTTTTCTGTAAATTAAACAAGAGTATGAATTTTTAGGATTTCTTTCAGCAAAACGTAGTGATACATATCGTTACAACGTAAAACAGCGGTACACAAAGGTAACCTACCTTTAACAATAAGCTCTGCCTCAGACTCATTTTGGCCAAAGTCATTTTTAACTTGCACTTTGTAAGAACCAGAGGATTCTTTTTTAGTCTCAGATATCACTAACTTTGCGATCCTTCCTGCAAATCAAACACAATCGCAAAATGGAGTTACGCAACTTTAACTCTGTATTTAAAGATGTTACTAACAATTTCAGGTTTATATACTCACCATCAAAAGAAATTCGAGTTTCCTTTGTTTCGCGTATCACTGTTGAGTTTCTGAAAATACAAAATATAAGGTAAATACAAAACAATAACGTAATACTCATAGCATTTACATTCCCACTGCTGTTAGCTACTTAAGTCAAAATTTTCTTACCTGTACCAAATAACAACGGCTGACTTTTCAATCGAAGTTAATTCCACGTACATTTCAGTAGTTTTGCCTTCTTCCACAGTCTAGAAATAAAATAAATGCAATTGGCAATTTTGAGTTGACAATTAAATAAAATACTGGAAACAAATTACGCTGATAAAATAAAACAGTTGCGACTATTTTCAGCAGGTTTGAATCTTCTAAATATATATTAATCTTACCGTTGATTTAAGTCCTTGAGCAAATTTAGGAGCCTCCCCCTTGGGTTTTTCCTTTGGCTTCGGCTTTTCTTCCTCATCTGGTATTTCAGTAATTTCAACGGTTTGAGACGTTGTTTCACCCTTCTCGTTTTTAGCACTGACAGAGATAAAATATATCGATTGTAACTGCATGACTTTTAAAAGTAATGAATAAAAGTGATACTCTTATTGCCTTATTAACTTTTGTGAATTCTTACACGAATTTATAAGACCCCTTATCTTCACTGCTGGCCTCGGTAATTTCAAGTTGTACTTTATATTCACCCTATTAGAGACATAATAAGTACATCACATGTTATTGCAAATACACTTTCTTTATCATTTTCCAGAAAATAATTTTTTTTTATTATTTTACATTTATTTTTAAATTATATTTTGACAAATAAATGATCTCTTTTCAGCACACACTTACCTTTTGAACTTGTTGTATTTGTACAGATCTACGACTATCTTGCTTAACAACCGTTTTTTCTTTAAACCATTGGACTTGTGGAGGGGCAGCACATCTAACATTGCATTCAATAACAATAGTCCGTTTCTTCTGTACTCGAATAATTTTAGGCTTTTCTCGGATTTGCGGTGCAACTAGTAATAATGGATACAAAGCATGAGATAGAAATTGGATACAAGCTACAAATAAGATTCTTAACATGTGATTAAAGGAAAGCGGTAGCAAAAATAAATACACATACTTTCTATATTTAACGTAAGATTAGCATTAATTTCTCCAAATTCATTTTTGATGTTACACTTGTAAAGACCACTTTCTTCTGGTTGCGGGTCCTGCATGTACAAAAATGATATTAATTTTAATCGTCACAGGCAATATTACAGTTAATGTAGGTGTGTGTTACCAGTTATCATGCTCGAAAATTAGTATTACCTTAAGATCTAGTCGAATGACGTAAACACCACTTTCTTCTTTGATAGAAATGGAAAATTTTGATGATGCTTTAATTTCAGTTCCTTCGCAGGTCCATAGGAAATTTGGTTTTGGATCTGCTTTAACCTTGCATTCCATAAAGATGAGCTTGCCATTTTGTTCGGAAACTATTCGTGGTTTTTCAGCGAATGTAGGGGCCTGTCAAAAAGACACGTACAATTTTTTAATAAATATTTTTTGTTGAATGTTAAACATGATAGAATAAGTGGAAACCGCTCCTTAATACCACGATAAATGTAAAATGAATATGTAACAATAATAATAATAATTAAATTTAGCTCATGATTGCTCGTACCTGTCCAGCAGGTTCAGTTTCAGCCTCAATGTTCAAATTTAAGTTTGCATTTGATTCTCCGTGAGCATTTTCAACATGACACCTGTACGTGCCAGCATCTGCACCACCAGGTTCCTAAAAACACGAAGTGGAAAAAAAAGTAAATATATAATTACAATATTACAATGCACAGATATAATTCAATACTACGTAAGATTTGAAAAATAGTTTAGTACAGGCTTGATCAGCATTACTGCAAGAATACCTTTATTTCCAGTATGAGATCGAAAACATCAGAGTCAACTGCTACTGTTCTCATTGTCATCTTGGATGACGCCTTTACTTGTGTTGTCCCTCTAAACCACGTAACTTGAGGTTCAGGATTGGCTTTACATCTACATCTCATGGTAATTAATGTACCCGTGGAATTAGGTGTAATTTTTGGTTTTTCTATAAAAGTGGGCGCCAATCCTCCATCATCTCCACCTATGCATTATATAAATCTGTGTTTTTTCTCTGAACAAATATAATGCGTTTTCATATAAAAACATTAAAATACTTCACCTTTGTTTTAAAGGTTATTGGATATTTTATGTCATTTGGAATAGAAAAGATAAGATGAAGAAATAAAACTTTTTAACCCATAGTACAAAGTTTTAGAGAAAAAAAAGGCTGACAGAAAACTGAAAAGTAGGGGGAAATCCTTTCGAAAAAATACAATATTTATGCTTTTCTTGCTATACTTAAATTCTTACACGGGATCAGTCGTTCATTTCTGATTCATATGTATATGAATGACTTGTATACAAGTTAGAAGAGAGGACAACACAATATCAAAGAATACAAATAATTGAAATCATCAAATATACATTGTGTTTGAAACGTAAAGCATGTCTCTTAAAAATACCTGCAATCAATTCAAACTACTGGCTTTGTACGATACCAACATGTTTCTGAGAAGTTAAAGTCATTTTATTTTGATTAGAATATCTGTCACCGTCACAGCTATCATGTTTTTTCCAAACACTTTTATACTTGTTCTATGAATAACTTTACACTAATAATAATTAGTAATAACTAATCAACTTGCTCAGAAACCTATAGGTTATAGAGTCCGAAATTTGAATTTGATTTTGCTCGTTGCTCGTTTTGTTTTAAAAGGCAAGTAGGTTTACTTGATTTGAAATTTGAACAAAGTAATTTGACAGAAAATAAAAGAACCACAAAAATGTATTCTATACATTTTGTTACAAACTCAAGTCTCGATAAATGAGAAGAAACAAAAAGGATACACTTTTACAAAACTAGAATAATAATAATACTCGTAAAATTATTACTGTAACTGCTTGTGCTCAACAAGAACAAGATACATAAGTATTTTTTATTTAAAAAAACTGATGACAATGTTATTACAGCGATAAAAAATAATGATGAAAATCACAGTAACAGAAACAAAACGAAAATTTCGACAAATTCGAGGAGCAGAGTGTTTAAATAATATATTGAATTGACGCTGCGACCACACCATGAATCTCGACTGACTAATGAATAGTTTTATATTTCATAGTAGCAATTTTATATTGTGGATAGTAATAAGTAATAATAATATGAGCTATAGTGTCGGCAATGTTTTAAAAGTTTTCATTAGTGAGCAGTATGAAAAGTAAGAAAAAATGTCTGTCAAATTTTTTATTGGCTGAATGTCAATACCTGCAACTCGATTTGACCCTTACCTTTTATTTTATAACCCATTCAAGACTTTTTTAACCTTACAAACAAGGTCATGATAAGTAAGGATAGAATCGATTTTCGGTCAACAGGAAAAGTGACAATTCGCCGAGATTTTTGCAAATATATGCATTATGCCGTACTTTTGATCAATATATTGTTGTTCGAAAAAAATATTCAAGTTTTATTTTTTTAATCTATGTTTTTCCATATTTAGAAAAAATCTCGCTGGAATCTGAGTTATGGTTTAAGTGTTTGGTAAAATGTTTCGGCTCATAAGAGCTTGGAAGAGTTCACAGATTCATGGAGAAAGAAGGGGTGTTGGACGTATAATATTTTGAACGTTTATAAAGTCCTTTCCCCATTCCTTCGCGAACGATGATGGATTATTTTATCTTTTTTCAAACAAGTAGACATCCTACTTACTAATGAAGACTTTTAAAACATTGCTGACAAGTAGGCAGGTTATGCCTGAGTGCCACTACATCTTATGTTGTAACCCTTATGTATAAAACTGGAGAAAATACAAGTGTCAAACTCTTCATTTTTTGGTAAAAGTAAACTTCTTTAAAAGTATTCGTTAAGAACCACAAACATTCACAATTAGCTGTATAAAAACTCCACGACTATAGGGGACATTATAAAAAACAGTGAAAATGACAATACAAACAGCTGCTAGGATGTGGGTTTGTAATTGATTTTGTGGCTTTGGTCGTCCGTTACCGTATGTGTATATCATACCCCAAAACCCTACCCAATTCCGTGGGGGTGTCCCAAGCCATTTTTGGCCATTTCTAAGGGGGGTGTCCCTTTTTTAAATACGTTCCCCTGTGTTGTTTTTACGGATATTTGTAGAAATTTTTTTCCGCAATATGTGGGTACTCTTTGAAAATTTTTGAGGTGTTTTTTTTGGTAATTTTGGGGTGTTTTCGACAAATTTTGGTACATACATGGATATTTCGGACCCAAAATACCCAATTTCGATAGAAAAAAACCCCTCGAAAAAATTTCACCAGTGATCCCCCTTAAAAAAGGTCCCATGGACACCCTGTTCGGCCGAAGGCCGAACAGGGTGTCCCAAGGGACCGAGTTTCCACAGGGGGTGTCCGCCGACACAGCCTATAGGGGTTTTGGGCTATGGTGTATATGATATGCATGACAATACGTAAATTGATAACATAACTTTCATGGACAAAACCGTACGGTAACGGTTACTCATAAATACATTCGCATACAAAAACAGCCACCGAGACCATACGCTTTTGACATCCAGCGTCTGCTAGTATTCACCTTAAAGTAAAGGATGTATGTTCTGGCTATATTCTAAACAAGTGAAAGTTTATCTTTTTTTTCTAAAATGATTTCTATGATTGTGTGCATACATATGTTGTAAAGTACGAAATAATATTAAGTTGACAGCTAAATAAAATGAGATTTGTACCTCACCCTGTCCTAAAGATAATATTTGACGGAAATCGTAGTCGTATTGGTTCTTCAAGTAGCTGTTAGAACTATCGTTTCGGTATGTTCTTTTTGCAGCAGTTATTTTTTAAATTTAATTTGAAATTTTCCTTACTTGGAACTAGGATTAAAACTGGGTATAAAATAATGTTTACATTCCTTTATCAATGTCGAACTAAACATTTAACTCTTTTAAAAAGTATGTAATTCCTGGGAGTCTGCATTTATTATAAATTATTGAAAATTTGTTTGTTTTTTTTTAATCTCAAGCTATAGTTAGTTTATCGTTGACATGTTTCAACTCGCTGTCACAATCAGAGAAACACATTTTCGCCAGTTAGACATATATGTGCATACATATATATATATATACATACATATTTTGTGAGTCGCAAAGGAAGCCACATTATACGTTGAGCAAAAAATAAATGAATAACAATAGTGAAAAGTAATATTAAACAATTATAAATGAACACTAAATAGCATGAGCGTCACATAAAGAATCTAAAGGCAGAAGTTGATACAAAAAATAAATACGTCAGGACACAGAAGTCAAATCAATTTTCATTCACATGCATTGCTCGGACATTTAGTAATTCATGATAAATATATAAACAGTAATATATTATATTACAACGACTCAATATTTCATACGTCAAAATTATACATGTTTTTCATAACTTCTCACAACAGTAATAAAGGGAATGCATACTTTAACTTGAAACTATAAATACACAATAAAAAGTTTGAAATAGGGAACATAAAAATACTGAATGTGCTTGGAAAGTGCGTTTCATGACAACTTTGTGCAAATTATGACTAGCTGAATTTCTTAAGGAGAAAAAATACTTTACTTAAGAGATACATTTAATTGTTATCTAATCATTCCTTGGAAAATTTTGGAGAATGAATAAGAAAAACCTTGATTTCATACGTCCGCAAAACTAAAATAATCTATACGATCGTAAGTCAAATTCATCATAGCTAATTATTGCAAAAAAAAACAAACAGTAAAACTTTTTTGCTTGTTTCAGAAAATAGACAGACGGCAAACTAAAATCAAAAGTACAATACCTCATCATGAAAACTTTCATTTTTTTGAATTATTAATCGTTTTGTACTTTGTTGCTACTAAAAACTACATAACTTATATCGATCGAATCGTAATCAATTTCATAAGATTTTTTATGGAATATAACGGTTTTTCAAGTTGTTGCTCTCAATCAATAAAGTGTAAAACGCAAAACAATGTCTAGTGCTACGTACACAAAAAAATTCTTGCTCTTCAAAACTTTGCCTCAGGTTCTGAGATTATCAGAAGTCAGAATGAATTTTGTACTGTGTTACTTGTCTATTGTCTATATTATTCATACATAACTGATCAAGATAATATCCACTAGAAGTGTATTTGTGAGTGAAATGTAAAAATATCTAATGCCTATAAAATATATACCATGTTTTTCATAATACTTTGACCATCCTACGCTTGCATTTATTCAACTTGGAAAATAAAACAAAATGCTAAATTATACCTGTGTTTCGCGAGTTATGATTGAAGTAAGACTGAGGAAGGAGTAAAGGATAACATGGATAGAAAGAAAGAAATAGCAAGAGAAAGAGAGAGAGAGAGAGAGAGAGACTATGAGTGTTTTGGAGGTGATACCTTGGAAGTTGAGTGCAATATTGGCGTTGCTTTCACCAAAAGCGTTAACAGCGTTACAACGGTAATTTCCCCCGTCGGAAAGGCTAGGATTCGAAATGTTGAGCATCAAAAGATATGTGTCTTTGCCCGTTTCTTTTCGGGTCATTTTGAGTCGATCAGATGCACTAAGTGCTCGACTCCCTTGAAACCAAGTAATTTCTGGTAATGGGTGAGCTTCAAGAACACATTCCATCACTAACAGATCTCCTTGCTGTTTTATTGTTGGTTTTTTGGGGAAACGTGGTGGTTTTCCTTCCGGAATTCTAATGAGAAAGCGCGTGTGCATATTTATTAAATATTCCTATAACACTGATAAAATATATATAATAAAAAGCCTTTTTATGAAATCATAAAAGCAACTTACTTAAATTTGTCTGCTTCATCAAAATTTAAATTGACCACAGCAGAAGCTTCACCGTGGATGTTTTTAGCCACAGCTCGGTACTCTCCTTCATCATCAGGACCTTCGGCATTGGTGATTGTTAAACGGGACATATAGTAAACTTCTTTTGTAGTTTCTTTTGTAACACTTGATTGGAATCTTTTGCCTGATAATAATTTCCCTTTGTGAAACCTTCGAAACGAGAAAGAGATTAAGATATAAGAAAGAGCAATAACATAATAAACTTTATATTTAGTGAACATTTTTGAAAATTTTAACAATATTAGCTGCAATTAAATTAAATGAAATCATAAACTATAACATGTACAGTATAATATGTACTCATATGTAAATAGTACATGCTAACAACAAAAATAATTTTAACAAAGTTGAGCATATAACTTCAACATTACCATGTAACTTCAGGCTGTGGATCAGCTGCTAGTCTGACCTCAAATGTGATTGCTCCGGAGTCGTCTTGCCTGATGACCGGCCTTTCAGTAAAACTTGGTTTCACTGGATTACTGCTTCCTGAATCTCCTAAATTCAGGAAGGAACCTACGATCCGAAGTGTTAGTATTTGCATTTTGTCACATCCAACATTCAAAGTTCAACAACGCACACCTTTTTCTAAGGTCCTCTAATGAACAAAATACTCAATGCTCCGAGCAATATAATATACAAAGTTTTTTGATAAATCATTACAGTAACTAGAATGGCTACTTAGTTGAGTATATTGCATACTGTTGATAGTTGTTTAACCATACAAATAAAAAAAATTATGTCATATCGTTTCGATAATTTGATTTGAGAAAAGAACATTACAAAACAAGCAATTCGTTCTTTTTAAAATTCATAAACATTGTACGACTGAAAGTATAATTTATAGCCATCCGAGTCACATGGTTCTTCAAAAAACTTACTAAATTCAAAAAGTAGTTTTAAAGTAATTTTTAAAGGTTTCCAGTGGCTTAAAGCATGTGGTTAAAAGCACAGCTTCTATAATTATTTCACGTTGAGGTCATTGTAATTAATATATTACATAATCATTAAAACGTAAAAAGAAAACAGCAAACTACCAAGTGTAAATTTTATTATAAAATAATGTGTCGTATGGTCATTGTTGACATTTCACTGCTCATTCAAAGAAAGGGCTTCAAAAGTAACATCATAATGTTTCATTCTATGTACGTGTGTATTTATTAATATTATAATAACCTAGCTTCACCTCAACCTTTTCAAACTTTAAATAAAGAACTACAATTAGGGGACATGTAATTAAATGTGCATACTCTATGATGTAAACTCTAAGGAAATATAGTTTGACCCCTTATTGTTTGACGGAAAGGCCGCTTATAATTATTTATAATACGGACAGGGTATGCGTTGAAGTAAACGTTGTGTCCAACCAAGTAATCGATAAAAACGTTTTGACACGATTGTAAAAATTAAATCACCATTGTCGGAAAATTCATGCACAGTTATATAGAAGAAAAAGCTTATTGCGTTTTGATTTATAAAATTTGTGTATAATTTCCGCATCTAACCTAATAATACATTTGCTTAACGAATATAAAATCTAATATATCAGGACTTATGTATACATCTAAATTCGGTCTTTGCTTACTGGTTGATTAACTGGTTGTTTGTGTTCTTTTGTTGTGCTTTTTCATACGTTTTCATCAGTGGAATGATAATATAATAACAATAATTATTATTGATCTCTTTAAGACGATACCCTCACCTTATACATTACATCCAAACTGGACAAGCATTAACACCCTTGCTGAATCATGAGATTCTTTGATACTCCTATTTGTGTCTAATCTGTTTTATCCGTTTTTTATAAAATTTAGTGTTTTGAAAATCGACATAAAATATAAAATTACTTCATAATATCAAACACCATTGTAACGGACCTAGGATACCAGAAAGTACTATACTATCGCGTCACACGAATGGTGTGGTAAACCTGACGCTATAATAATAAATAATAAATTGCAAATAAATATTCTGTTTATACAACAAAATGAAAACTTACTATCAAAGTTGAGACTGATTGTGGCATTACTCTCTCCGAGCTCATTTTTTGCTGTGACTTTGTACTTGCCTGCATCTTCAACTGCTACATTATGTATTGCAAGTATGGCAACATAAAGACCCCCATCTTTCTCTACTGTCATCTGAAAATTAATGGTCATAAAAACAATGTATGTAAATATACCATAAGCACATCAATATTTTTTAAAATTGCAATAGTTACTTTTCGTATCCATGTATTAAATTATGCTGATACACACGATTTAAAAAACTGGAAAAAATAACGAAAATAACGAAAAACATAAAATTAAAATAACTGAACGCTCTAGACAAAGAACCGCGTATCTGGAATTTTGTTATCATATTATAATATTTTAATGCTACCTAAGCGAGAGCTCAAATCCGAGATACGCGGATCTTCGTCACAGACGTTCAACTGTCAACCAAAACTACTAAAATGCGAATAGCTTTCTGGTTCATACTTATACTACATACTACTTACAAATTGTATAATTACAATGTCTACTGTTATTGCATAATGTATAAAATAAAGCTATGAATGGCCACATGAAAAATTCGTCTGTACCTTATGTCTACTACTACTGGATACTTGTTTTCCTTCATGGAACCATATGACAGAGGGTTTTGGATCTGCTTTAATTTTTGTTTCAAAAAGTAACCTACGACCATCTTCTTCCTGGCGAATGACAGGTTTCTGAGCAAAACTAGGTGCAACTCCATCGATTTGCCTGAAAAAAAACCCAAATTTCTTAGCATTTTTGTTTATTACCTTTATGCTGTTAAGTATGTAATTATGTAATTAAACAGTGTAAGTATAATATACACTATATATACTGGAAAACTGAAAAGTACAACACGGGCATGCTTGTGTTGCATTTAAATCATTTAGAGACAGTTACTTAAATTGTAGGTATATAATATATTAGAGCTCTTTTAAAAGGCTATTAAATTATACATACACAAAAGGATATTGATCACTTGTTCATAGTAAATATTAAGTACTTTTTATGTAAGTAATACGAAAAATAATAATAAAATTTGTTTTCTGTAGTGCTCTAACACTAGTCCGTATTTTTACAGATCAACAGATCTGCAACAGATTTAATAAAAAGATAAAAGGTAAAAAAATATTATGCAGGTAGTATAAGTAAAAAGTAAAAACATGATCACTTACAATGCAATCGATCAATTTAAAATTAAACTCAGTTTGTCAATATCAGTTGAAGAGCAGAAAAAACAAAAACTGACCCGAAAAAACCGAAAACAATGAAAATTTTCAATTTCTAAATTTCTAAAGCGTCGAAATTGCCACTAAATGAACAATGAGTAAAGTATGTGTTATGTATAATGTACATGCATGTATATATACATATATAAGTATACTGTAGCACTTAAGTAGGTACATTTTTAATATGTAATATGTACACCAGACAAATATAATATATCTTTAGTATCTTTATCTGGTGTAAGTACTTTGTAGGTGCAGTAGCCATTAAGTAACAAGTTTTAACTAATAATTATAATATGAGGGAATGCAATTATGCGTGCAAAATATAAGTATAATAAGTAGCTCACAGGAAAGGAAGAAAGTAATCAAAAACCAAAAAGTGGTGAGCATTAAAGTTCAAATCATTTTCTGAAAATGAAGACAATATAATATACCGGATCTCCAACTTCAAATGCCATTTCAAGGTAACAGTATTTAAGTTTTTTATTTTATAGTCTATAGTCTGTCTATACTAATTGCACAGTGTATAAAATCTTTAATTTTTCACTTGAAATATTTTTTCATTTATATACGCTCATACTCTGTCTCGTTTTGTTTTTTCATAATATTATGCCAGTCAAAAAATCTAAAGCAAACGTTAAAAAGATGACATCAGTCCACAATGTGGACTCCACATTCCACATATAAAAATGTTGCACTATTCAAAACGAAAACCTTCATTTTAGACAG